>CM034154.1:480510811-480682489 GCA_019776745.2 Taxus chinensis | reverse complement strand
TATTGATTGATGAAAAGGGTTAAAAATGATGTCCCTATCAAGGATACATGTGAGGGAAAAATGATGAAGGATGCATGGTCTAATGATAAAGCTTTGTGCGCAACGAAACAACATCATGAAACTCGATGTGCCCTAGAGTACTAACGAAGCAAGCAAGATAGCTTTGTAAGTGGTTGAAGATATGATGATCCATGAATTTTTTGGTTCATGAACACATGAAAATACTAGGAATATATGGAATAAATACCATGCGCAAGACACGAGTTTCAGTCACATGGAGTTATTTACCCATTTTTGCAAATTTTTGAATTTTTACAATTTTTAGGATTTTTGAAGATTTTTTGAATGTTTTATGGATTTTTGAAGATTTTATGAAATTTTTATAGTTTTTTGAATATTTTATGAAATTTTTATGTATTTTTGAAGATTTAATGAATTTTTTATGGATTTATGTATTTTGAAACATATTTGAAGGTTTTGCTTTTTTTGCCTAACATATTTGAATGTTTTGATATTTTAAAAGTTTATATGAATATTTTTGTGTTTTCGAAAGTTTTCCAAAGCTATGTACAGGAAGACAAAGAAGTGTCCATGCCCCTAGTGTAGATATGATGTAAAAGGGAAGAATGCCATGCACATGCACTAGAAAGTGAAGATGTAAAAATGCCCCAGTGATTAGTTGGGAGTATTCAAAGGCTCTTCATGCTCGAAAGGGGGATCGAGGCCAATATAAAATAGGTTCAATAATGAGGTAGCAAGGATGCCCCCAATGTAAGATAGCCAAGAAATACATGATAGAAAGGAAGTGGGCAATTGATTTATCAAATGAAGGGAAAAGTTTTCCCCCATGCATAGTAAAAAGGAAGTCTTATACACATGGATGTTATGAACATAGTAGAAGAACATAAATGTTGTGAAAAGATATGGAAAATTTATCTAGAAGACAGTAGATGAAAAATTGATTATCCCAAGGCACAAATCATGAGACAAGACATGTGCTAAAGCAAGGGTTTGAACAAGGTCCAAAAAGAAATTCTTGGTAACATACTAATCCTCTTTAATCATTGAGATATTGTGTGTGTACGTGGAAATGAATTACCTCTTGAAGGAAAGATTTGAAAGACAGTAAGTTAAGAAACTAGCTAATGTGTAGGAATGATTTAGTTTAAAAGGTGATTTGTAAAAAGATTGCGGAAGGCAAGACGTACATTTCTCCACTGCCAGACAGGCTTCCATAGCCCTGATGGAGATACATTTGATTTGAATCACATCATTGATCTACTTCTAGTCAGGCATCCATAGCCCCAGTAGAGATTATTGGAAATACCCCAAGAGAGAGTTATATATCAATTTTCTTTTTCTTTGTTGATTAATTGATTTTGATTCTTGTTTTATTTAATGAAAACTTATTTCAGCTATCTTGTTTGACAAGGGGTTAAGAATCAATGATGGCATGATGGAAGGATGTGGAAGAGATTGTGATGACGAAATTGGCTAGTGTTAAAACAAATGTCCAAAATTTCTTCACAAAAATTTTATTGGGTGAGAATTGTGATAATATCTCTAAGAGGTCAGCCATTCTTTAATTTACCAAGGTGATAAAATACTAGGGTCAAACAGATACCATAGAGATAAATTTCAAAAAATATGTATGAATAGGCTAACTACAATAACATCGAAGGGATGAAAATGGTGGATGACTTACAGAGGAATATGAAAGAAAGGGAAGAAAAAACATCCATGTGTATGCAATACATGATTGTAATGTTTGATTTTTGTACCTTTGATTTTGTTTTTTAATGCTTTAATGTTTTCTCATTTTTTTGTATTTTTGAACTATTTTATGATTTTTTTTATGATTATCAGAAGGAAACATGTCATTGTGCGTGATAGGATCCAACAATGATGTTTTTTTATTTCCTTGATAAGAGAAAATAAGTGTGTTTGATTATCAAGTGTAATATTATCCCTAATCTCTATGATCATGATGAGTTCACACTCAAAAAATGATTGCAAATTTTTTTGAAACATGGGTTTCGTATGTGTGAGCTTGAGTTCCTTATCCATAGGTTTCTGCACTTTAATCATACTTGATGGGTACATTGGTGTGCATTCTAGAATTACATTTGATTTTGAAATTTATAATCATTTGAGTTATTGGGAGCTTTGGAGCTATTTGGAGTTTTGATCTTAGCTTGATAAAGAAGCTGTCTAGGTTTTTATAAGCTAATGCTTGACTTTTTTGATCCCAAGAAGTGGGAGAAGAGCATGGACATTTATAATTGATGGGAGGAATGTGAGGAATAATGGCGGGCTTGCCACAATCATTGGTAGAAGAATAATGTGATGGATGAAAAGGATACAGTCTAAGAATTGAAGAAGATGGGATACTCGGAGGTGAGCCATAGACAGAAGAAAAAGGGCTATTAGGATGTTGCCCCAGAATAGAAGGCGATGGGCTATTAGGGCATGTCCTAAGAATAGAAGATGAAGGGTTACCCAGAGGTGTCCCATTGATAGAAGACAAGGGGCTACTTGAGCATTGCCCCATAATAGAAGGTAATGGGCTACCTGGAGGAGACCCACAAATAGATGATGAAGGGTAACTTGGAGGTGGCCCATATATAGAAGCAGATGATAGGATACTTGAGATTGAACCCATAAGAAATTGTGATTGAGGAATTGTGATAGAAAAAGAGTGATTGGGTGATGAGAAGATAGGCCATGGATCAATGCAAGACCTAGGAGTTTCATCATGTAATGAAGAATGTGAAGATAGAAGAATAAGAGGAGGACCGAGTTACATGATCTGAGGCTCTTCCCCTATTTCTTGACAAAAGGAATCAAAATTTTCCTCACAATACACAGACGCATCAAATTCTAAAGAGAATCCTTGCTCATAACTTGTTAGAGGGATATATTCATGTGCCCCTATAAAGGCCATGATTTCTCCTTCATTCTAAAATAAATCAATCGATATGGGTTGCCAATCTACCATAGGGGTTTTATTAGAAGAAAAATGTCCAACCGGTATGGAATATTGATTGATAAGGGATGTTTTATTATTATTGATAAAATAAGGTGACATGGGGGATGAAGTAGATGTAGATCTAGATGTCTCAAGAGTAGATGAAGGCAGTACGGACCTACCTATATGATGGTATATCATCTATAAACTAGTAGGATTAAGTCCAAAGTATATATATATTATGACGTAGGATTCAATTCAAAGGTTTGACTAGAAGGACTTTGAGTCACATGAATCTTCAAAGAAGGAAGAATTCATAGGGGTGATTGAGAAAGAAGATCCTATGAAGAAGGGGAGGACTGTGATTCAAGAATCATATTGGATGAATAATAATAGGGGTCCTGTGAAGTAAGAGAGGACCATGATTCAAGAATTATTTTAGATTTTTTATTGGAGGGACTTGGAGTCAGACGTATCTTCAAAGGAAGAAGACGTCGTTGAGGTGAATGGTAAAAGGGGTCCTACGAAGAAAGGGAGGACGGTAATGTAGGAGTCACATTTAAAAAATGATGAAGATGGTACTATAAAGATAGCGAGGTCCAAGACATAGGAGTCACATTATATTGATGATGAAGAGGGTCCTACGAAGAAAGGGAGGACTATGACATAGGATTCGAATTAGATGAATCGAAATAGTAGTTTAGATCCGAATCATAAAAAGAATAAAAGGAAATATTTGGATTGGAATCCTAAGAATATTAGGAAATGTTTGGATTAGAATCAGAAGAAGAGTGGGGGGAACCCAAATAATAATTCAGATTAGAAGTGTCCAAACCATACCACTGACTATGAGATGAAGGTGGGGAATGAGGTAGGCAAATGGGTTCTCTAGCACGAAGAACCAAATGAGGTTTAGTCAAAATTGGTGTATTTTGACATGAAATTTGAAATTTTGATTCCTTATTGTCATATGTATAAGGGACCTTGCAATAATCAGTAATTATTGGTGTGTGTTGGGTTAAAAGGCCTAGACCTAGATTATATGATCAAACTTCTTCAAAGTGAAGAAGGTTTCATGTCGATTTGGGAAGCATAACGACAACTAACTAGACATTTCATAAAGATGGAGATGTTTGTATGATTTTCAAAAGGGGATCTAAGGAAAACATACATCATGATAACACAAGATTGATAATCCAACAAGGTTTGGACAACAATTTTGGAGGCATAAATTTCTTAGGATTGATCAAAATTTTAGCAACATAAAGGATACAAAGGAAAGATTTCCAATGTTTGATTGATGAAAAATTTTCTTGATAGGAATTTTTTTTGCTAAGGTTTGAATGATATGTTCAAAAATGACCATTAACTTAAGCAAAAACAAGAAGATCAAAGACCCAAAGGATTGTCCTAGAAATGATTTTATAAGGTGGATAAACAAAAGGAACAATCACGTAAGGTCAAAACACAAATCCAAATTAATGACCAAAGAATAATGAATGATAAAGAATCAATGGATAAAAGTGATTTTCCTAAATGGATAAGTCAAAATGATGAATAATTGCAAGAAACAATCACACAAGGTTTTTTCTGAATCAATCAATCAATGCAATTACTTCCTAAGTTTTTTCCAAATGGTAGTTGACATTTAAGATGATCAACAAAGTGTCACCACTTATGTCAAGTTCAAAGAAATGAACAAGGCATAAGTAATTAGAAGAGGTTGATATGATCCCTAAAAAATTATGCGTAAATAGATTTTGAATCCAACCAAGACCTATATCTCAAAAAGTGGGAATTACGAAGATGAACAACATAAAAATACCACTAAGATATGTTAACCAAAATTTATGAAAAAGTGAGGTATTAATATCAAAATAATATTGATACGATGTACACAAAGGTAACAAAAACACCTTTCAAAATCAAGGTAACGTTTGAAATAAAACTAAATCTTAAGGTATATAAAGGAATTGTTAAGGTGCGCTAAGCGTAATGCTACAATCTAGACACTTAGGCCATGTTTATAAGAAACAAGACGTAAGTATAAAAATTGTGGCAATACAATACAAGCAATGTAACACTTCAAAGGAGATTATAGTGAAGAATCAATCCTAACTAAAAATGATTATCTTGAATTGGGTATCAAGATCAAATGGCTATCAATGACGTAAAAATGTACCCACACACTTTAGATGTTTAACAACTTAATCGCAAATATGGATGAGCGTAAACAGACATAAAAGTGGTGAACATAATCAATTGAAAACACACGTAAGATTTCTCTTCTGTTGATAAAAAAAGTTTCAAAATAAATCAAAGGAAGTAAATAAATGGGGTTAAAAAATGTTTGGCCTCACTTTAACAGATTTTCACCTTGCCTTACGACGAGTGAAAAACTAAGAAAAATTAATGTCACAAAAATTTAGTGGTGAATAAAACATAGTTTGAACTTTAATGAACTCTCCCTTTGTTAGATAAACAAAGTTTCAACTCCAATAAAGTTATCCCTTTGTGATTGCTCTCAAAATGATGGTATAAATAAGTTAGCTCCAAGTCAAGATAACTTCCAGGTGGTTCACTCAACTAGGTGTCACAAGTTATATAATGCGAGCTTGGTTTACTAAGGTTTCCCAAGGATTATCTCAGATTTACTTTACCCCCTTCAAACATAGTGAAAAATAAATGCATTCATCATGTGTTCTCACTGGGGTAGCGATACAGATAACTTTGACGTTAAATATCACATGTATACTAGTCAAGTAGGTGTGCGGAGCACTTCCCATTTCGTTCAAAAGGTTCCCTCTTGTGTGGACTACTTTAGGGTTCCTAGGACCACCCCCATTGTTGTAGCTAAAGGATTATGCTAAAGGGGTTTTGTCCTAGTTAAGTGGATGAGGCATACCCTTATCTAAACTTATAAATATAGTCTTTTTATTGTGGCATGTTTTATCTTTTATACTTAATGTGGTTTGCTTGTACACCTTTTGGTAACCTTCATGGAAACTATATTAGTAGTTTTATGTTTCAAATTCTTTGACAAGAATTTAGGTCCTGCATAATGGATTTATTAGTTTTCCACAAACAACAGAGCATAAAATGTTGTTTATGATTCCCAACATCATCCTAAGACACAAGAGAAGAGTATACACAATGTAGAATCCAAATATGCAATCAAAAATGGAAAATACTCAATTTAAACGCAAAATTCATTCAAATTACCCAAATTTCCATTAGCAACAAGTGTTTCTCAAAGAAATAAAAGATATCAAAATTGTTTTTTATTCCCAAGATCACCTACAAGGTGCGAGGGAAGATCATACACGAATCTAATTTCCTAAGTAAGCGTGCAACATTCATTGACTCTTAAACAAACCAAGTTATCAAAACACATGTAAATATTCCTTGAAAAACATAAGTTAATATTTGATTTAAACCTGCAAGGAGTTACTATACATAGAAAACATGATTTTACAGATTTTAAAGTAAATCCCAACTCTATACTATGAGGCATATGCTCAACTTTGGGTGTGTATGTGCCTCTGTGAAAACAAAAAGTGGGCTAAACGGGTATGCAACCTGAGAGATATGTACACCTAAAATTCGCTGCATATGTTCGTAGAGTCAAACAGGGTCAAAGCAAAAGCACTACTAGATGTGTACGCTTAAGTATGACCACCTACGTTTGTGTTTAGATGTATACGATAGCAGACAGAAATCTAGAAAAACAAAGAGGATCAAATATCACGTACACTGGCAGAATGATGTATACACATGACTTTAAACACATACACTAGCCTGACTAAAATGTTGATAGGGTATGATTAACAACAAAATATATACTCAACTTATGCCGTATATGCTAGCATTTCGATGTGTATGCTTAGGTTTTTATATGTATGTTCCCATTAACAATGTTTTTCTATGTGTACACCTATACCTAGAGAATGAAATTCCGTAGGAAACTTCAAAAATCTCAAATTAGCTCAAATCAAAGAGTAACCCATCACAATAAATCACATAAATGAGATCTAATACATATAAAGATGATGAAATAAACTAGGAATCTATTTTTATTTCATATTTCTCATGATATGGGTTAAAAACATGAGAAAACTAGAAAAATTCATTAAGATCAAAAGGGACTATGGATCATGTCCCACCAGTCGTGCCAAATATGCTCATGAATTAGTTAGGTAAGTAAATAGAAATGAAACTAACACCTTAGTAGCCTCAAAACTAAGCTTAAAATAATCATGAACCATCATGCTAAGAGCTAAAAAAGTAATAAACATCAACATTATGCATTAGAACCTTGAAAGAACTTCAAACTAACATGCTAACATTCATTCCTCTACTCTTTAGAAAGCTAAAACAATGATATGGACCTATGTAGATCCTTTAGATATCAAAGGGTTGATAGTTGTTTCTTGATCTAAGAGGATTATGGATGGAGGTTCATCAAGAATTGTCTACAAGGCCTTTCTTTATTAACTCCATGTTATTCACAAAAAATATTAGATGTATGAATGCAAATGAATGACACTTAGCTCCACTCTAATGGAGAATTGTTCTAAGATGAAATTCGTATAGCGAGTTACAATCGTGTAAAGGTATAAGTGTAAATGTTATAGGAGGGTTATTTTTATAACCCAGTGGGTAAAAGAGGATTTACATCCTATTACATGTGTGATCAAATCCTAAAAGTAACTTTATTTTATTTAACCAAAGCTAGGTGAGTTAACGTGTGGGTTAGGAATGGATAAGGTTGCTTTAGTTAAGTTTAATTTGTCATTTAGAAACCATGGGAATTAGAAGATGCTTATAATTAATCAAAGGTGATTAATTAATATGGGGATAGGCCTACTAAGCTAGTTAGAAGAGATTTAGAAAGATGTTGAGTGATGTAGTAGAGGATTTGATTAAATAGATGAAGGTTTATTGTCTTAGATGAGCGGTCCTAATTAATTAAGAATAATAAATTAAGTTGGATAGAAAGAGGTAATGTAGATTTTAGAAGCATTTGAGGAGGAAATACTGTGATTTATGCTATGAGGGGATTTTAATCAAATAAACGATGATTTATTGATTAAATAGAAGAGATCATCAATTAATTGTGAATAATTAATTAATCTAGCTAGAAAGAAGGATAAATTAATGGAAGGTCGTTAATCATAGTTTTGAGTGATGGAAGGGATAATTAAGTGTTGTAATGTAATTAATTAGTGGTGATAGAGGAGAAATGGTGCGTTATTGATGATGTGTCATCAATTTTTGGGAAAGGGTATAATTAGTACAATTTAGTATTTTAATTGTTTGATTCAAATTACAGGTGTCTACAATTAAAACCATGAGATTTGGATAACACTCAAAAGAATACTATCAAGGTGGAAGATTACCTCATATTATCAGGTAAGATAAAGAATCCTTTGATGAAAGATAAAACCCAAAGTTCTAAAGACGAGAGAACTGATCCGATGTTGTAGAAGTTTGAAAATGGGTTGATAATGCTGAAAAGGGAGGTTTCTCACTGAGCAACTCATCTAAACCAAAACAAAAATCAGATTGCAGGGGCAGCCTAAAATCTTTCCTTGGAGGATCCACTGATTAATGCAATATATGGGATCAATGAAGATGATGAAGATTTTTTTTTGAATCATAGGTTCAAGAAAAAAGAGAAAGTGAATGCACTTAGATCATATTTTTTGAATGCACACTTGATGATGAATAATCCAAATATAGTTAATCATATGTGGTGTTCATCCAATCCCAAAAGGATAAAGAAGTATATTCTTCTACTACACAAGTTAAGAAATTTAATCCTCAAATGGTGATTTTGAGAAAAAAGAAAGAAAGGAGGATCAATGAAGTTTGCTTCAATAGGGTCAGCTGATAAGAAGCATGAGACCACTCTAACCATGAATCCTTCTTCCTCTTCAAGTAAATATCCTTCAACTTCTCTTAAAAAATCAATTTATGCAAATCCAAAGAACATCCATGTCAAAGCTGCCACAAATTATAATGTTTCCACTACATCTGCATCCTTTGATATCATTGACTGTTTCAAAACATCCAAAGTCTAAATTTCCAAATTTGACTACTTGAGAACTCATCCCAAACAACTTGAGAAACTTATCTAGCATATCAAGGGAATTATCCCTATGTCATATCCTAAATATGTGACCTCCAAAGAACCACCCCATGCATATCCATCCACTTCATCTCTTAATTGTATTTCCTCCTCACCCTCCACCTCTAGGAAGGTAGAACATTTCTATATATCCTTGTTAGTTAGCGTGTATAAGAAAAAAAAAATTCATCATTGACTCTGGTGCCTCAGACAATGTCATGCTTGTAAATGTTGATAAATCCCTTGGCCTCTCCATTTTACCTACCTCTCGCTAGTGTATCTCTAAGGAAATGAAACAAGTGCCTCTAATTATAAAAAATAAAAATATGAGGTAGCATTGGAAGAATTCCCTGACAAGAAAATCATAATGATAATCCTTGTAGCAGACATGCCTGTATCGTATGGTAAGTTTTTAGGCCTAAGCTTCTGTCAAGATATCAAAGGATATATGTAGGTGGATTGGTCACATGCCACCATCCTAGTCAATGGTAAGACAAAGAAAATTATTCCTATTAGGAAGATGAAGTATACTATTCAAAGACAAATGACTTAATAATAGATATGCCATGTTGAAATTTCAGATCTAGAAATTTTTTCATGACATTTAAGGATGACCTTGAACTACCCATGTTAATAGAATATTTCCAAAGTATCACAGATCCGATCAAAGAGAATAATGATGATTTGATTAAATTAGAGTTTGAAAAGGTGAAATTTTCATGGGATGAGAGCATAAATGAAGTTTCTCCATTGGATTTTGGTGATGGTGATGAGGACATTGATTTGCAACAAAACAATCTTGAAGTGATGAGAAACACAAATCAAGGAAAAATATTAATTATCAACAACTTCTTAACATGAAATCTCAATGCATCCGATCATGTTCTTGAGGTTCAATATGAGTTTCCATGTGATGAGTATATTGGTGAACTTGAAAGCTTCTCATTCACATTGGAAGAATAAGAAAAGAAATGCAAGAATGGTGACATGCTTTCACCTCTTGAAATTGAACATACTTAAGGAGATGTATATTTTACCGTGGAAATGAATTTCTTGGGTCTTGGTGACAAAGAATGGGAAAATGATAATGACAACATTTCAGCTCCAATCATGTGCTCATTTCCTTTTCATAAGGATGAAAATTTTCTTAACAAAAAATGGAGAAATGGAATATTGCTCCACCCTATGGCTGGTTTTGTTTAAAATGGAAACATTCTCAATAGAATTCAACCTTTCAATGCTCACTCTATCTAAGAGAGGGATGATCTCAAAATAAAAACGGATGTATTCACTTTTCCTACCCTTTTAATTCCCATGCGCGCTGACATATCACCCATCCTAAAATGGGAGCTCACCTGAGGCATGCAAAGGCACCGAGATCCTCTTCTATGTGAGATTTGTTAAGAATGTTACCATGAATGGCAGAGTAATGTACGATACTAAATGCATACATCTTATAAAAATAGTAAAGAACTAAACTCATGCACAGATGAACAATATTATGACTATGAACATCAAGAACAACATGTAGGAATCAGATCTAAACCATGAACATAATAAATAACACAAATATTTAGATCCATTGGGCACTGATATTCATAAAAAAAACCATTATATTAATCCACCATTGTTATAGTAGCCAAAATACATCATAAGATCGATAAACGAGCTAGATACATCAACAAAATAACATTCTAACCCTATAGTCATTATTCTCAGGAAGCATTCTCACTATCATCCTATCATCCTCTATATTTTTCTGATATCTTGCTATCATTCTAGAGCTCTCTCTCACTATCATCCTATCACCCTAGTCATGTTGTTGAGATCTCTCTATCATCCTCTATATTTCCTCCTACCATGTAAATCAATACATAATAGGAGAACTATGGGAATCTCCACTCCATCACTTATTAATCACTTAGAGCAAACCACATGCCAAATCTCATCATTCCCCACCATACTCAAGTACCCTCAACATGAAAATTCTAGATAAACCATAACTAACTCCAGTTTACAACTCTTAAACTTTTCATGATAATCATATCTTAAAACATGCTTTCCTTGGGCTGAGGGTCTCCATGTTTAGCCTTTTCCATAACCAAGCCTGGATGCATCTCCACATGTTCCTCATTTCAAATCTAACCATGGTACAAAATAAGGCTAAGTCCTGAGCCTATTCTTCCTAGGCATGAACCTTTGTGTCATGTTAAAGCTACTTCCGTGTGAGCCTTTGTGCCTTACCGGTGTGTGAAAAAACCCTCTGCACCTCAAGTGCTTATCCTTATCAGGGGCTCAACATCGACCCACACTATTTTGATTTTTGCCTAAGGAAATTATTCACACTCTTTGAATAAAACCATTAATCCAAAAATTAGATAAGGAAAAAATGTTGTATGTTGTATCAGTCTAAATGGTTAACTAGAGGATTTCAGGGAACATTGTATCTATTTCCCCTTTTAATTTCTTCCATGCCTCCAATTCAGCCATTACTTTTCTTGGTGCTTCCTCCACTATGCTGGGTACTTGGTTTAGTGTAATCTCTTCAAATTTCCCCTTGAGATCCTCTATAACCACCATCAACTCCATGTAAACCCCCTCAAACTCATCCATACATTCTATTATGGAATCTCAGAGTTCAACAATCTAAAATTCTAGCTTCTCGAACTTTGTTTTGATCTTATCCTTCTAAATTGTGGTGTCAATTATTAGTTGGGCATGATCAATATTATTTATTAGGACCTTCTTGTGTAAGGACTTGAGGGCAACATCTTCAGCTATTATTTGCACATCAATAATGGGCTCACATTTTTGAAAAATGTTGAAGCCCCTATCTACCAATATATTTACCTCCTTAAGTTGAGTGAACAAATGATCCAACTCAGTAATCCAAGCCTCAATAAAAATATTTTTATTCTCCTTTTCCTTCATGAGATCCTCTATTTTGGGTCTTGCGCCATCCTTAATGTTAACAAACAATATCCCCTCTAATTCCTCCAAATATTCAATCTCGTCATTATAGTGCTTCTGGGCTTAGCTCACTAGCACTAGAAATTGTCCCAAGACCTTCTTAACCAAGGTTCCATATTAATCATATACTTCCTTTGTCTGTACCTATTTGCCTCTCAAAGCATTGCATAGTCTTTATATCTCCTTTTCCTTCCATTTTTGATTTGCAACCAAGGTCCGAGCAGTCACCCCTGTACCTAAGCTCCATCTTGCGACTTCTGAGGACATCTTTTATAGTGTGTTACATGCCTAATCATCTATAAGGTGGCTTGGATCCACCAATTTATAATTCACCCCTTTATTTTTTGCAAATGAATGGTCTCGATTGTATGATCACTGACCTCAAACTTAGACTCATCTGCATGATAATGCAGATTATAACTTATCATATTCTTGGTCCTTGTTACACCCCCATCTTGGTCAAAGATATCCCAAGCATGCAAATTATCTAGGGAAAGGGTAATATGGAACTGTGTGCATAACACGTTTACTAGATCATCCTCAAAGTCCATAGTAAGGGACCTAGGCATCCACCTTTTCCTCTCCACCCCGTGCTTAGAAAATTACTTCCTCAAGGTACTCATACCTACAAAAAACCCTTTATCCTCCTTAATAAAAAATGAGTCTCCCTCATCCCTCTCTTTTGGTTTGGTGGGTTGGGTAGGTGAAAATTCTTTCACTGGACTCTTCTTAGGTCCCTCCCCAGTAGGCATATTTATTGTTACGCATGCATCAACTTCTCCTTAGCCTCTACCTTAACCCTTATCTTCTCCTCCTAATCATGCTCTGCCTCGATTTCCTCTCTGAATGTGGTGTGATATCTTCCGATCCTATCTCTATCACAGAACTAGAGACATCATGTACTTTGGGATTTTTCTTCTATAGGTCTTCTTCCTTAAGCTGCCTAATGTTTTTGTGCTCTGGTTGTGAATCCTTAGCACTGACCTACTATGATGTACCTGTGCCCCCACTAATGCCACAACATGTATAATATTTCCTTTTCCTGTAATTGTCTAATTTCCCTTCACTTTCTTCTTCTTCCACTTCTCCCTCTTCTTCCTGGACCACTTTCATGGGTGGAATCAATGCCTCTCTTTGATTTGGAAAGGTGAAGTATGTAACCTCCACTTCAACTCCTCCTTGTGTCTTAGGAAAAATCTATAAAAACACCCGATGAATGAAACCCTTGATGGTGACATGATCTATGGCTGCAAATCTTGGAAGTATTGCTCTAATAATTTTACATACTCTAGCCTCGTATCATATTTGTAGGTTGCGTGAAGGGTGTGTGTTGTCACAAAATCACTGCACCCTCCTAATGGAATGAAAATGAATCACGACATTCGGTGTGATAGTGACACATGGGATCATATATCAAGCTATGGGACTTAGAATAGAAATGAACCTCCGGAGAGAGGCCGAATTCCTTTGTTTAAACTAGATACTCTAACTCTTCATGGGATTAAGAAGAAATTACAAAGAAATAAATCCTAAACTAGAAGTGGTGATGCACCAAAGAGCAGGGATGTTCAACTTTTGGAAGGGTTATTATGAATGAGATGCTAGCATCCTAAATCACTTTCACCTATTGTAACTAGAAAGGGTACGCGTACCAAAACTAGAAACACATGTTCCTTTGTTAAACTTATACAAAAGAGAAAGGAAATGATTTGGTTCAGATACACAAATACATTTATTGGAAGAATTAACACAAGCACATCTTAAGCACCCACTTTACACAAAATAAAGATAACGTAACTTCTAATCAACAACAAGAAAGGTAAAATCATAGTTGAAGAGAAAATAACCACGTCACTTTATCTTGGCATATAGTAAATAATCTGAAGCAAAGGCAAGTTACTCAAGAATACTAAGGAATCACATTCACAAAGCATGTAATAAATAATTATTTCACACAGTAATTCATAATTTCAAATGGTAGAGTGTAATTCTTAATAAAATCAAAAGGGGCTTCACAAATATATGAAAATACTCTTCTAAGCTTGAAGAGTAAAGTCACCAAAATCTTGAAAATTGTATATCTATGAACTATAAGCATTCATCTATTTATAAATTCCTTAGGCTAAGCCATTACAGCTGGGCCCTTAACTAAAATTTTACAAAAATAGAAATTTCATTAAATTAAGGGAACAAGATCCCATGAAAATAGCAAAACTGTTGCAAGGGTTTGACCGAGTCAACCCTATAACTCTAACCAATATGGAGCTTGAATTTTTCCTTTCATGGCTTCTCAATCCTGATTTGGCTCTGTAACTTGTTCATTTTTTTCCGAGATCCTCCTGGCTTTCCTTCTATACAGCCAGTCTTTGATTGTATTCAATTTTTTTTTATTATTCCTTGGATTTCTTCATCTTCAGGTCCACATGCGTAGTGACTTAATATGTCTGCTATCTCTATCTCTCTGGTAATTCAAGCTGGTATTCTTTTCAGCTTAAAAACAACCTTGGCCATCATTCCTATGAATTTTTGGCATAAGACCATTTGATCGGTGCAATCATAATTAGAATTTCTTATGACATCATCATCCCGCTTCACCAAGTCTTTGAAGTTCTCCTAAATTTTTTCTTCAAGGAGGGAATCAATACTCTCATTGAAGAATTTACAATGAGCAATATCAAATTTTTCTGATATGTCATTCAAGGCATCTATGATTTCTAATCACTTGTCATCCAACTTTTTAATCAAGTCTTGTAACACCTGGCACCTGAACTCCAAAGCCTTATGATATTCAAAAAACTATGAGGCATCATCAATCACCCCTTCTTGGAGAAGAAAGTTAGAACCCACTACTCTAAACTCTTCCTATGTTGCTAGATTCACATTCAAATTGTTGCTTTCCTCAGAGAAAGCCTCATCCATCTTCTGAATAGCTATCCTTGCATCCTGTAAATCATTATAGATTTCCATAGCTTCCTTGATCAAAGGATTTTCTTCTTACAGTATTCGTTCAATCCAACCATTTATCGATATCTCTTTCTTGCCAAGTTTCTCAAACTCGTGATAATAGAATTCATCAATAGAAGTTGAAACTACTAAGGCCATAGTAGATGAAATGGGCTATGTAAATCTCCGTAATAAAGATGTGATTTGTTTGAACTTAGCCTTTAGCTCATCTTTCGTAGCTTTATCCTTGTTGTATTTTTCCATTAGGGACCCCAGAGCAATGTGAACATCTTTTTTGGCCCCCTCATGAGTGGCCTTTCCCAATGAAAATCTAGAAATCTGATAATCTATAGCCATGAATGTTTCCTTGGTTTTTCCCTCAAGAGGAGTAGTGACCTCTATCACCCATTCTCTAGATGAATTTACTGTCAAATTTGACATGGTTCTTAGTCTCTTGGCCTGTCTTTTGGGTGTTTGCTCCAAGATGCTGAGATCCATGACATCTTCTAGAGGCACCTTCTTTTTCTACTTAGGGGTCTACCTAAATAGCCACTTTGGAATAGCTGATAATGAAGAAGATGAAGTAGTAGATGTGATACTTAAGGTCTAGGTTGAGGCAAGGGTAATGGGAACATTCATGGGCATCTGGATAGAAGTGGAAATGATGGATGGGGTGGATGTTAGAACAATAGTGGGAATTGACACAAAGGTATTGGAAGATGGAATGGTAGAAAAAGGAAGTGATAAAGGAAATGGAGGAGGGAAGGGTGATCCAATATTCTCTCCAACCGAGAGAGCTGGAAGGGATGAGAATACTTGGGCCATATAAGGAGATAGGAAAGATGAAATGCTATTAGAAGGGGGAGGGAATGATAGAGGAAGGGAGGATGGAAGAGAAGAAGGAAGTGATGGACCTTGTGAACAATCAGGAGAATCGTTGACCACAATCACATCTGCTGTAGTCTTGGTTGTCGGTGTTGCCTGAGAAACAAGAGTTTGAGGAAGAGATGAACTTCCAACAACAAAAGAAATTTTCCTTGGTACTATGAGAGTCTTCTGATTCAACCACTTTCCCTTTATGGGTGCTATTGGGCTTAGGAATGGTGGGGCTGCTGTATTTGTAACTTGCTCAACTCCTTTGGGTTTGATCCCAAAAGTAGCCAACCACCTGTAGGTCCTTTGAAGAATGGGACCTACTCTAACTATTGTATTGGAGCATTCCTCTTGATACCATTCAATCCATGGAAGTGGTTGATTGGAAACATCTTCGGTCTTATATGCTTCGTCCAATACTTCACTGTCATCTTGCAAATCTACCGGGATCTCAACTATCCCATACTGGCGAATTTCATCTACATCCAATGTTTCATAATCTCTTTTTTGGATGATATACTCATCCCAATAATGAATCTAGATGTCTTCTAGTTGAGATGTATGGGAAGTTGAACATCTGGTCTCACTGAACTTTCTCAAGTAGTCAAAGTTGGTTCTTAGATGAAAAGTCTGCAAGGTTACCTCGGCCATCTCTGTGTCGACATTCTTGGCTTTGTGAATGTTCAGACAAGTGTACCTGCCAATCAAAATTGGAAAATGTACTCCTACCTTGTGGCACTTGTTTTGGATCTGATGGTAATCCAACAGTTGCTGAACCAGCTCCAGTAGAACACATTTGTCCGTAGGAAACCTTGGAAATTTTCTAGGGGCACCAACAATACCTAGAATTCAAATGTAGGTGAAAGTGGGAAATTGGAGATAGATGGCTTCTCATTCCCATACTTCTTTGAAGGCTTCATCAGAAATTATCTGATTGTATAATTCTTTGTCAAAGTGGTAGAGGATAACTGTGAAGAAAGCATCGTTGACCCTTTGAAAGTGCTTGCATCCCTCACTCAAAGTGAGTTGGGGATAGAATTCATAAATCTGGGATGTACTCTAAATGCCCTTGGTATTTAGTCCAAGAAAATCTCCCATGGCAGTGATAGCATAGACCAAGAATGATGTCATGTATAATGATTTTATGGTTGATACTCTGCCTAGCTGATAGCATATGGAGCTATTGATATGCTCTGCCCACCTGATAAGCTCCTTGTTCTTCTTGATAGTGGCAATGTATTAAAACATCCACTCTTGGAGTTCCTTGGTAGCTGGGAGGCCTAAGACTCGGCTCAGTAGTATGATTATATCATTGAATTATTAGATGAAGTCTTCCTTGTACAAGGTTTTTGACAACTTGGCCATGCTCTTTGTCAAGTAACATTTCATGAAAATCTTTGACATAAATCAACATCCTTGTTCCAATGTTCTACTATGATTTCAGGTGAAATAATGGCATAGTATTGAACGTTAGGTAGCTTGAGAAGATCTTCAAAGAAATCAGGATCTAGGCGAATGACCACCATATCATCATCATCCTTAACTAACATATAATCTGCATCGAAGTGGGCAACTGCAACTAGAACAAACTTAGGAAAATGCATTAAAGTAGGAAAACCAGCTGCAAGGACAAGCCCACTGTCATAAATTGTCTACATCCATGGATTTTTGTTAGGAGCCTTCACTCTGCTCCAGAAATATGACCTAAGTTAGTATCCTCTATGTTACCTAGATAAAATGATAGGCAAGACTGAGGTGCAACTCCAAGGAATGAATATTTCATCTTCTCTTTCTCTTTTAAAGTAGAAGTAGACATGAAGTTCTAGATTTCGGAAGCTGAAGAAGAAAAAAATCTGAAATTATGCAGGATGAAAATCTCCGAAAGAAATCTTTGAAGTCACAATCTCTAAAAGTCTGAAATGCCAAGTTCTGAAAGTCTGAAATGAAAACCTCCAAAATTTTGAAATAAAAACATCTGAAAGAAAGTTTTCTGAAGTGAGTTTCCACAAAATTTTTCTCTGAAATGATTTTCCCCAAAAAATTTCTCTGAAATGATTTTCTCTGAAGTCTTACAACTATTCCCAAAGTGATATTTCAAATTAATTTTCTCTAAAGTGAGTTTCCCCAAAACACTCTCTCCGAACAAGACAAACTAGCAACTCTACAAAAACCTGAGATCTACCTCGAGATGATTTTGTGAATGACCCAAGAAACTGAAGATAACTGAAAAAATGAAAACATGGTGAACGGAAAGTCCATTATTCAAAAAACACACGAAGAAACAAAAAGGAAATAAAATAGGAAGACAAGAACAAGAAGAAAATCTAAAAACAAAAAGAAATAACAAAAATAACATACCTTGAAAAAGGATGGCAAAAGGGACAAGAAAAGGGAATGTCAGAGATATTTGTGAGGTGAAAATGACTGTAGAAAATCAAGTTTAAATAGAAAACCATGATATTTATGGCAAACATCTGATCCGTACAAGGTTGGTGAAGAAATAAATGCTCAAAAAAACTCTGAAGCTCTGAAACCCGAAAAACCCGAAAGTCTAAAAATTTGGAAATTTGAGGTTTCAGAATTCAGGGTTTTTTGAAACAAAATGTGAATTGGTGATGAAAATTTCTAAAACCCGAAAGTTCGAAAATTCAAAAATTCAGACTTCAAAAAAAATGAAACCAAAACACCAAATGTTTGAAAGAAAAATCCGAATCCCAAAAATCTGAAAACCTGAAAATTTAGACTTTCAGACTTTCAAACTTTGAAAAAACTTCCAAAATGAAAACTCCCAAAATCCAAAATCTAACAATTATACTCTAAGACTTAGAAATTCATTGTACAATGGATCTCTTAAAAAAAATTCTGACCTCATTTGACTTATCTTTCAAGGTAAGTTAAATTGCTAACAGTGTGAACATAAAAGGTCAACTTCTGTGAATCCTTCAATTGATTAATGGCACACTTCACATATTTAGTAGTGAATACAAATGGAATTTTACACCACAGCCCCATTTCTCCATTAGCCATATTACATTTTTCCAATTTGAAGTGTTGCATAACTGAAAAATTCACTTGGTCCCCCATGACTACTAGTAACTCATGTGGGATATGCCACTTGTTATTGAATGCCTTGTGCAGTCTCTCGTACCATTTGTTCATCTAGGTCTTGTATGCATTCGTGATGGAGCCATCAAAAGTGAACTACAAGAATTATAACATAGGAGATGAGTGCGTAGGTGGGTAAACCCACATGCTCCCATCTAGTCCATCAAGGAAACCAATTTCCCAAAATATGATTAACAGTAGGATGGACCCCCACGTGATATTCCCTCTAACTTCATTCTACACCTGCACTTCCTCAATGATACTCTTTGCAATGAATTTCATGAAGTTATAGTGCTCTCATTTTGATACTCTATACGCAATGTACATGAATATTTTTTTATATCCATATACCATTTTGATGCACCCAATTTGTAGCAGATACTTCATGTTGGGTCATCTAGATCTAGATCATGTTGGGTCATCTAGATCTGAGATAATGTTGGATCATCTAGATCTATAATAACATGAGCCCTTCCTCCCTTCTTATAATTCAACAGATTTTCCAATTCTTCAATTTTCACGCTGACACATAAGTCAAGTGCCATATCCTCTCCAATGTTCTGTAGGCCTCTCACTCTCCTTATCAATTGGCATATAATCCTCATTCTTCTCCCCATAAAATAGAAAAAATCCTCGTGCACTTGTGACATTAACCACTTGAAGAGAGGGGTGGATTTAGAGAAGAAGGACAACTCTCATAGCTAAAAAGATCAAGTTTTATGTAACTCCTGTTGCACCGAGTCTCAACCTTAGGGTTTCGGAGCTTGTCTAACCCTAGATTGTCTTTGACTAGATCCACCTGCATCAAATTTTCATGTTATTATGTCCTGTTATTGAACTCTCTAATCTTGTACCTATATAAATTTGAACTCAAATTTTATACTTTGATTACACCCAGGGGGTACTACATTTCTGAGTATATCTCAACAGGTTCCTTTTCCACCACCAGTCTCTTGGCTTGTGCCTTCCTTAGTGCCATTTTTAATTATTCACTACATGCCCTAGGTATTCAACTTCTCCTTGTCTGCTCAATCTCTCTGACGTCGATAGCTTCACTCCTACGCAACCCCCTTCTACCTCACAGTTTACTCCACTTTCCACTCCATAAGGTCTCGTCACAATTTGCAAATCGCCACTACTTCACAAAGTAATTCACTTCTTTATCACACCCTCGTCATACTTTAATAGCTTAGGAGCACAAATGTTTTTCAAAGGAAAGGTAGTTAAAATGACTTTCGTCACCCCCAATTTATACTTTTTCCATTACCTCACCGTCCTTTCAACCCACACGTCTTAAAATTACTTTTTTTAAAATAAAAAAAGTGTTTTTTCAACTTAGTAAACTTCCGCGACCCCAGTTTGTGTGTTTCAGTCATAACCTTATGGTGTGCCAACACTAATTCACTTCCACAGACCTCCTTTACACATGTCACTATGCCAAAGTAGGTAACCTCTGTGCTATCCACTAAGTAGTTTCCTATGCCACCTACTTGATGTTACACCGAGTGATTTTTTTTCCTCTCTTATGTGGTATTCAATTATCTAAACCTTCCTTAGAACTCCTTTCATACAACATAAACCATTTTTCTACCTCCATGCTAATGTCCCAGAAATAGTTTTCAACTAATTTAATATTCCTTATAAATGCGCCAACCATTTCTTGTATTGTACTTCAATCCACCCCACACTAAATGTATGTGTGGTACTCTATGCATGGAAACACCTAAAATGTAATTAGCTACTGGCACGCCAATGCATAACACAACACAAGACTAAAAAGACAAAGCATAAATATGATGAAAGGAAACACATATAAAGGAAATTTCATTAAAGGAAAACCTAATCTAAATGGAAACACTGCCTTATTACAAACACCAGGAAGACTTATTTATAGTAGGGCTTCAACCTACTTCCGTTAAAGAAACTAGGAAACCATGTGCCATCCAAAGCTTCTAACTGGTAAGATCCTGATTCAAGTATGTAGGTCACAACATATAGTCCCAACCAATGCACTTGGAACTTTCCAGGATGGCATAAAAAATTGGATTCATATAGAAGGACCATCTTCCCAACTTCAAGTATCTTGTTCTTAATGTGTTGATCATGTCAAGCCTTCTGTCATGATTTCTCTATCTTTTGGATCCATCGAGCTATAACACACCTCTCATCCAAATACATCAGTTTTTCTATGTGCTCTTCAAGTGCTTTCTCATTAGTCAATCCTCCCCCGTGCACAATACCCAGGGATGGTAACATAAAATCAACCGGTAAAACAACCTCTGCGCCAAACACCAACTGAAATGGTGTTTCTTTGTTCAGCCTCTTGTAGGTTTTTCTATATGACCAAATTATAACAAAAACCTTATTATCCCAATCTCTCATTCCAACATAACAGATCTTTGTCAATGTGTGGCTTATAATCTTGTTGAAAGCTTCAACAATTCCATTACCTTGTGGGTGATAGGGTGTAGTCTTATGATGGGCTACCATAAATTTCAACAATAATATTCTAACAGTATCATTCAAGAAATGAGTACCCCTATCAATTTTTGAACTTAATGGACATCTATACCTGCTTATGATATTCTCCTAAAGGAACCTTGTTCTAGTAGCTACAGTGCAATCATTCGTAGGTGCTACTTCCACCCATCTTGTAAGATAATCTGTACAAGTAATGATTTAGTGCGACCTGATCCTATGTTCTGGTGGGGATATAGGGCCCATGAAGTCAATTTTCCATTTTTCAAAAAGTTGTACACTTTTTATAGGCCTCAACAGAATTTAATCTCTATGCCTAGGATTTCCATTGCATTGGCAATGATCACAACCCTTGGCATATTCTTGGCAATCCTTGTACAATGTTTCCCACAACAAGCCATCCATCAAAATATTACACGTAGTGGCTTAACCTGCATAGTGTCCACTAGAAATCCCTCTATGATATTCCTCCATAATACCCACATGCTCATGTTTGAGTACACACCAGTGGAAAATCTCATCCTGAACAATATTGTATAGATATCCACCAATCAACACATAAGGTGTAACATGAATGGCAAGTTGTTTTGTTTCTATACTCTTCATTCCATCAAGTGCCACACCTATTCGTAAAAAGAAAACACTATCCTCCAAATCAGAGGGTGCACATTATAATCTGAAAATCTATGAATCCAGAATTGTGTCTTCAATGCTTTGCACGTCCTCACCTGAGATAATCCTAGAAAGATGGCCAAGTCTTGAATTGCTCTTCCCTGGGTTTAGTATTACAGATAAGTCAAACTCCTAAAATAACAAGATCCAACGACATATGTGCCCCTACAAAATAGGATTTTTACCAAATACTTGAGTTCTATGTGATTTGTGTAAAATATAAAGGAATTAGCCAATAAGTACTACCTAAACTTTTGCAGTGCATTAATCATAGACAACACTTTGCACTCCATTTTTGTGTAATTCTGCTAAGCTAGAGTTAACTTTCTACTTGCGAAACACAAAGGGTGATTAACAATCCCTTATATAGGCTATGCTAGAACTGATCCAATTAACATACCTAACGCATCCACATGCACATGAAATGGCTTGTCCTAAGAGGGAAAGCATAAAATGGGCATAGTAGTAAACCTCTCCTTTAACGTATAAAAATCCACTTGCTGCACCTCACCCCAGTGGAATATTCCTTTATGCCTCAACAATTATTCCAAAGGCACGAAAATCCTGGCATAGCCCTTGATAAATTTTCTATAGTAACCTGTATGCCCCAAAAATCCACGCACTATGCTTTGATTGGTAGGCTCCTCCAAACCCAAAATAATAACTTTGGTAGGGTCCACCAATAAACCTTCCTTACAAATAATATGACCTAGCAATGTGCCAAAAGGAGTAGTAAAGACATATTTATTAATTTTTAGAGAGATACTTAACTATCTGCACCTCTCAAACATCAATCCCAAGTTGTTGCAATGATCCTTCACTAATCCATACACTGTCTAGTCATCCAGATAGACTTGTAGAAATTTATGAATGAAGTCTTGAAACGCTTGCACCAAAATGAATGAAAATACAACAGGTGCATTCTTAAGTCCAAATGGCATAACCATGTAAGAAAAAAATCTCCATTTGGTAGTGAAAGTAGTCTTCTCTTGGTCCTCCTTTGCAATCCTTACCTAGTGATACCCTGCAAATCCATCTGTAAAAGAGTAGATCTCTCTCCCTGCTACAACCTCTACGATTTCCTCAGTAAAAGGTGTTAGAAAAGGATCTATCATGCATGCAAATTTCAAATCTCTATATTCCACAAAAATCCTTATCCTCCCATCCTTCTTGATACTAATAACCATTAGGTGTACCCATTCAGACTCTTCAATGATAAGAAAATGGTACTTAAATTTTTCAAAAGTACTTAGAAATTTTTTAGATTTAAAACTTGACAACTGATTAAGAGTATTAAACCAAATTTGGGGGCTCTTGTATCTTGAATCCTTTAACTTTTCCAACTAAACCAATTATCCTTTATTTTCAACTTAAGTGAATTAACTGAATCTTAGTACAAATCCATTTTAAAATTCACAAGTTGAATTCAAATCATACACTCAAACTGAATTCTTGAAACCAAATTTGATAAGTGTATTCAAATTCTGATGTGGGTTATGGATATTGAAATGTTCACTAAATAAAATTACCAGTTAAGTTTTTGCTTCACCAAATTAATTAGTTACTATTTTTTTATCTGATCAAAATCTTCACAAACTAAAATAAAATCCACACAACAAAATTGTTAACGGAGTTCACCCGAAGGCTACGTCTCCGGATTCTCGAAGAGAGAATCAATCTATTAAACAACCAATGAAGTAAAATAACACTTCAATAATATCTAAACATATCAAAACCTATAAATGAGCTGATCAAAGATATTAGAAACTCTGTATTTTACGAGAAACTGTTCCCAAAATGATCCATGGCTCCTAAAATGCTTCCACAGTGTGATCCCCTTATAAATGTGACTGAAAATGCCTAGAATTGGATATTTATAACCACTACATGAAAACAAATTATAGATCAGGAAATCTTATAAAAATTTGAACAACTTCACTTTTTACTCCATGGCCTAGTTTAGAATAGAAGTACTTTTAAAAATTAGATATTTGTTTACTCCTCATGCCCGTTCTGTGAAACTGTGATGGAAAATCACCTACATAGTAAAATCTACAGTGCCTCATGTAAAAAAAGTTACATAGATATAATTCTCTTAGAATTATTAATAACTTTCATATATAGCTCGAGATCTGGTTTTGAGTGGAAATGCCTCAAAAATCAGGTTTTCTGCAAGTAGGTCTATTCTGGCTTCTCACAGAGTAGTCACATGTCGTATACAAAACCTTGTGAACTCCTTTTATATTACTTCTCCAAAGGTGGCCGGTTGGTAAGTATTCCTATTCTTTTAGCACATGTCAAGGGTTCGAATCTCTTTGATTGCATTCTCCACTATAAATAGCAAATGGAAATCTTTTATCCTTATATGGGAATCAATCCCATAGTCAACGGGAGATAATTTTAACCAAAACTTTTAATAATGCTAAACCATCCTATTTTCATGTGGAATAGCTACACATAGTATTTTTCTACCAAAATTAGAGGTCCATGTGCTCAATTAGAGTGGTGCCATGTGTCAACATGTGATTGGTTCACCTTTTGCCACGTCACGTTTTTCATCAAGTTTGACCTGAACTATGACTGACCATATCTTTCACATACGGACACATTTTTGGTTGTTTAAAAACGTATCAGAAAGATCATGACAAGATCTATGCAATAGAAGTGATTTTGTGAGAATCCAAGACAATTAATTTTCTAGTTTGACCAAATTTGACCAGACATATCTAGAGCTCAGAGTGTTTGGTTTTCATGTTCTTATAGTTGTTGGAAAGATATATGAAGGATCTACTACATTTTAATGGTTTAGGGAAGTTTAGGGAACATTTAACACTGAAATTTATTCCCTAATCACTCCTCCCTAATGAGAAGGCTTTTTTTCCACAAAAAGTTGTGTATCAACCCAAAAAACATGCTATCTCTTTTTGCATTGCCAAAACACATACAAGAACTTGAAATAGAATTATAGGTTAATGAAATGCAAATAGTTGATTAGCTAATTACATAACCAATAAGATAATAACACCCAATTAATCTAGTGTTCAACAAAAATGTTGCAACCCTATCAACTCTGTACACAACTGTGAACTTTCATACCCAACTGTAATGCCATAAAAAATAAGTGCCTAGATAATAACAACCATTCTAATACGGAAAGATAGTATTACAATGTCACTTTTTGATATGGCCGATTACAAAAAAATACAATTCCATAACACATATTAGTATACCAGACATGTAAACTACCCACAATTAGGCTAGTGCCCATTATCCATCTGAAACTATAACAACATACAAATATTCACTATCCAGAATAAATTAGACTATCAATGCCCAAGAATAGCTATAGTCAAAAACGTGAATCTGCCAATTCTATACATACACTAAACTATAAAAGGATAGATAACAAACTGTATGCTTACCCAAATTGGTGAACTGCCATAATATTGAAAATGATCACCTCATGTAACTTTGCAAACCAATTTTTTAGTGTAATAAATTTACACCCTAATTATAACCACATCTAATAGTTACAAAAATTAAATTTTCCCAAAATGAGGGTCTTAAAAATTAGTGCAAATAACACATGTGGATACAAGAAGTTTGTCTATTTATTATAGTATCAAATAGGTTCCTGAATGGGTCTTATAAGCATCCATAAATTTTCACAAATGATAATATTATAAAACTTCATGTTTCAAAATTAGACATTTTGATGATGCCCATATCCCTACATACTGCTGTCAGAAATGGAATTATTCTCTATAGCTTAATTCCCTACATACTGATGCCCATATCCCTACATTTTGATGGGTCTTATTTTAAACCTATCACTTAATTCTCTATAGCTAAATATATACATAGGAAAAAATCCTTTCAACAAACATCAGGAATCCTTATAGCTCTAAAAAAGTATGCATGCTATCAACAATCAATGTTATGTAAACATAAAACTTAGGAACATTTTACCAACCCTTTTAAAAACATTTTCCTATTCAGGTGGTTTTACTTAGTACAAATTTGGGCTGCATGAGTTGAATTTAATTTTGTTGGTTTCTAAACAACTTTCCATTTGTTGCACTGGATGCATTTTCAAACATTGTACAATATCATGTCCTTTCTTATTACAATGGGTACAAAATTGTATGTTCTTATTTTAGGGAACTTACCGAAATTTTTCCTCTGTTTAGGAGAGGTAACCTATTTCAATTTGTCACCTCATCAGGGTGAGATTGGTCTTTAACACCTACCTCACTATTCATAAAAGGCATTAAATTATTTAACATAGTTTTCCTCTTCCAAAAATATAATGCAGAATGATTAGTACCTTCAAAAAACATGCAAGGAAAAGATATTTATGTCTACCAAAGCTATATTGTTCAAACTGAAAGAGTGTTCTATAAGTTTTAGGATTCAATTTCCCCTTAATGTTATTTTTAGTGTAAGTGGGAGGAGGTGGATTTTTATTACCTTGTTTACCTATTTTATTACACCTTTCATTGTTCCTCTTGATGGCGGAATCCTGCAATTCTAGAGGCATACATCCTTGGCTATTGGAATCTTGTCTTCCTTAAGATGCTTTGGAACTTTCTCCAATTTCCAGTTTCCCACTAGAATAACCCAAACCTGTAAATCGAGGCTGATCCTCTACCTATATGGTGTTAGCATCACCTTGTCCATTTTTACCAAGGCCTCTTTCGTTAAATCTCATCTTAACCATTAGCTTAGACCCAATTCCCTTAGTGTGTTTTTCAAATTCACCCAAAGAAGTTTCTGAAATGAAATTAGAGGAAAATTTAATATGTGAACAACTTACAATCCATGTTTCTATTATAGTACCTACATCTTCTTTGGAAGACATTTCCTTCTTTTGTTCACCTTGTTGCATTTTTTCCAAGAGGGAATCCTTGGTCTGTATATCTTCCTGCAACTCTTGAACAAAAACCATCAACTTCTTGGTTTGTGCAAACATCTTGTTGACATACTCCTCTTTCTTGGTTATAGAGGATTGTGGCTCAGATTTTAACCGTACTATTTCCTCTTCTAAGGAATAGAAATTAACTCTCAAGAAAGAATTTTCTTCCAATATTTGATGGTTTATGGCTTCAATCTCATCTAGTTGTTCTTGTTTGGAAGACTTGCCCATGATTCCTTATTTCTTGCAAACAACCTGTAACTCCAAAATTGTACACTGCAAAAGAAGATTAATAAGACAAAAATGTTTGCACAACTGAAAATTGAAACCAATATTGAAACTGAATCCAAATTTTTGAACACAATTAGAAGCTAATATGGAAATCTAACTGCTCTGATACTAAACTTGATTCGAAAAAGGTACTTGAATTTTTCAAAATTACTTAAAAAAATTTCAGATTTAAAACTTGACAACTAATTAAGAGTATTAAGACAATTTTGGGAGCTCTTGTATCCCGAATCCTTAAACTCTTCCAAATAAACCAATTATCCTTTATTTTCAACTTAAGGGAATAAACTTAATCTTAGTATAAATCCATTTTAAAATTCACAAGTTGAATTCAAATCATACACTCAAACTGAATTCTTGAAACCAAATTTGATAAGTGTATTTAGATTCTATTGTGGGTTATGGATACTGAAATGTTTCCTAAATCTAATCACCAGTTAAGTGTTTACTTCACCAAATCAATTAGTTAATCAAATCAACCATTTTTTTATCTAATCAAAAGCTTCACAAACTGAAATAAAATCCACACAACAAGATTGTTAATGGATTTCACCCAAAGGATACGTCTCCATATTCTTGAAAAGAGAATCGATCTATTAAACAACCAATGAAGTACAATAACCCTTTAATAATATATAAACATATAAAATCCTACAAATGAGCTGATCAGTGATATTAGAAACTCTGTAATTTACCAGAAACTGTTCCCAAAATGATCCATGGCTCCTGCAGTGCTACCATAGTGTGATCCCCTTGCAAATGTGACTGAAAAATGCCTACAACTAGAGATTTATAAATAATACATGAAAAAAAATTATAGATCTATAAATCTTATAAAAATCTAAACAACTTCCCTTTTTACTCCATGGCTTGGTTCATACTAGAAGTACTTGGAAAAATCATATCTCTGTTTGCTCCTCGTGCTTGTTCTGTGAAACTGCGATGGAAAATCACCTACACAGAAAAATATACAGCACTTCATGTAACAAAATTTATATTTTTGGAAATCTCTCATAATTATAAATAAATTTTATATATACCTTGAGATTTGTTTTTGAGTGGAAGTGCCTCAAAAATCAGGTTTTCTGCAAGTAGGTCTATTTTGTCCTCTCACATACCTGTCACGTGTCTTCTAAAAAAACCTGCGAGATCCTTTTATATTACTTTTCCAAAGGTTTCAGGTTGGTAAGTATGCCTATTCTTTTGGTGCAGGTCTAGGGTTTGAATCCTTTTGATAGCATTATCCATTATAAATAGCAAGTGGAAATCTTTTATCCTTATTTGGGAATCAATCCCATAGTCCACGAGAGATAATTTTATCCAAACCTTTTAATAAGGATAAACCACCCTATTTTCATGTGGAATAGCTACACATAGTATTTTTTTACCAAAATTGGAGGTCCATGTGTTAGTATGTGATTGGTTCACCTTTTGCCACGTCACTTTTTCCCGCAAGTTTGACCCGAACTTTGACTGACCATATCTTTTGCATACGGACTCAGATTTGGTCCATTCAAAATGAATCAGAAATATCATGAGAATCTCTATGAAATAGAAGTGATTTTATGAGATTCCAAGACAATCAATTTTCTAGATTTACCAACTTTTACCAAATGTATTTGGAGCTTTGAGTGACTGGTTTTCACGTTCTTATATTCGTTAGAAAGATCTCTGAAGGATATAATGAATTTTAATGTTTTAGGGAACTTTAGGGAGCATTTGATACTGAAATTAATACCTTGATCATTTTATGGCCTCAATGATCCCAGATTCAAACATTTTATCAATCTCTTCTTTCACCTTCACTTACAGATTAGGATTCATCTTATAAGGTCTCTTCCTAATTAGGCACACACCTTTCAAATTAATCCACATCTCTCCAAATGAGTGATGAAATCCTTTCAATTCATGGTATATGCACGGGAATAAATCTTGGAAGTCATGCAGTAAATTGATTATCTTTGCTCTCATTATTTCCAGTAATCACCAATGATTACTTCTTTCGGTTCTGCTTCTGTGCCAATGTTGACCTTCTTTGTTTTTAAAGGTTTATGGTAAGCATGCATCTTCTCATTTTAACTATCCAAGACTTTGCACATACCCTATATATGATCAACATCTAGGTTCTCTACTTCCTCATCATCTATCAGGTACACCATTTTCCCTTCTATTTTTCTAGGTACACACGCTCAAACTATACTTCATCTGTTTCTTCTTCATCTTTTGTGAAGTGTGCCTCCAAATCAAGTTCCCCTAGAAAATATAGGATGAGGTCCTCATCTTTGGAACTATCTCCCAAAGTATGGTGCTTGACTACCTACAAGGCTTCATTCACTAATGGTTTAGAAGATAGATACTTAAAATTTTGAATAATACTTGTCGTCAAATCCTACCAATTTCCTATTTTTCAATGTAACTTTGAATAGACATACCATACGTGCGCACAACCTTGAAACATGGAATAGAACTTATGCACCTAGAGTGAGGGGGGTAAAGCTTCCAGGCCTTCCGTATAGGATTTCTCACATTCCTGAATAAGGTACAAGACAGATTCTTTCCCATGATAGTCACATATCTTTGAAGGTGCATTGTTCTGGAGAAATATAATAGAGAACACGATTCTTACCTCATGCCACTCTATAATATTACCCCAATGAGTTTCCCAACAATGTGTGGGTGTCCCACGTAAGGTATAAACAAAAATATTCCCCCATTCTACTTCACAAGTCCATTGGACTTCCATAGTGTGCAAAAATACATCATGTTTACCTTCTCCAGTGTAACTTGGTAATTGTCTTCCCCTCAGATGTCTAACCAAATGCATCTTGACAATTAAAGTCACAGTGCCCTTCGATTCTCTCCCAATCAACTCATAAATTCCATGTTCCTAATTATCACATGCAATTCTAGTAGTATCACTCGTGGATTGAGTATCATCCCAGTGAATGCTTCCTTCTCTCGATGGTCCAATAACCTCTGGGTCTCTAATTATGCACACATAAATTTTATCCATGTATTCTTCACCCAAAGGCTATACATAATGTGCAAACCTCTCATCTGTTAGTGGAATAATTACGTGCTCCTTCTTATTTTCAAAATTGATGTATCCATTGTTGAATCAAAAATCAACATTATTTGCATAACACCAAGGGTGTTTAAGTAATGCTGGAAAAATATTTGTCTTGGAAAACACCAAGAATTCAAAGTCCCCAGTGAAATTGGCCCCTTGAATGGTTATGGAAGAATTCTTCAAAACTCTGATGGGTGTAACTTTAGTTCTATTTGACATGTACAACACATTTGAAGATGGTTGTAATGGTGGTCTCCCCATATGATTCCACACATCCAGAGTGAGAACATTAACCTACATACCTATGTCAATTAGTATATTACTCAAGAGATATCCATCAATTACTGCATTCAACGTGATTTCCTTTTCATGAACAAGACTATGAGGGGAAAAATTAGCATGTAATATCTACCTATTGCACTCACTTCCAATGCATGGTATCTTTCCTCTCAACCATCCTCCTAATAGGGGAATGATATTTTCCTGGCACAACATCTTACATAACTCTTTGACATCATCTATGTCCTTCTGATGGATCTCAACATTCTTTTCTTGTTCTAAATTCTGTGATTGTTCTTTCAAACATTGAATCTCTCCTTGAAAAATCCTAATAACATCCATAGTCTCCTGGTAAGCCTTCTTTTGATAGGTTGGATCAGGCTAATTTCCATGAAATACTTCTTCCCTTGTAATAAGAGGCCTTTTCTATGGTACTTCTCACGTTCACAACTTCAATGCGTGTAGTTACTAATACAGGTTACAAATCAGAATTGGCACTACCTTAGGCACAAACATAGTTTCAGTGCCCTTAACACTAACTATTCCTGCGCCCTTTTCCTTCTTCTGATTTTATCTCATATGATTATACAAATCAGTTCAATCCTCATACTTATGTTTCTTTCCATACCATGAGCATTACAGCAAATTTGGGCACTCGTACTTATAGTGATCCGTATAACCATAATTGAAATAAATCCCACAAGGGGAGTCACTTATTCCTCCACCGTGACCACTACAGCCTCTGAATCCTCCATGAAAACTTCTCCCACTTCCTCTACCATCTTTAAGACCTTCATGTTGACACCCCTCATTTTTAGAACTATTCACAACACTAGTCTGGTACACACCAGTATCAATTGCATCATGAATCTGGTCTATTAACCAACAATATTTATTATCATGAGTAGTAGATTTATAAATCTTACAATTTCAAGACACATTCTTATGGAGAATAGGTTACAACAACATGCATCTACATGGATCATGATTCTTGTGATAAATTTCATAGTATACCAACATGGCACACACCAAATTTCGAGGGAAACTATCCTTGGTGTGTCATTATACTTCACAATCTGTACACCAAAGTCTGTTGCGAGTCTCATGTGTTGAATTCACATACAATTTTTGAAGTTGCTTTTCCATGGAAGAAATTTGTGCCTCCAAAAGGGACTTACCCCAGTATTTGTGCTTCTAACTGCCTCAGTGTACAGAGAAGCCTATAAGGCCTCGTGTGGATCCGTGAAAGTCTTATGTGAAAGTTCTCATCTGAAAGGTGTTATCAAGCCTCCATTAAAACACTAAGCACGTTGAGATGGATGGATATCATAAAATAACTTTGACAAGAGAGTCTTAAAGTGTGCATCATACTCCCACACACTCTTTGCCATACCTTGTTGAATCTCCTTGAGCACGTTGATACTCTTTTGCTAAAATTTAGGAATATGAAATTCCACCAATAAGGCATAACACAACACAATATAATCCACCACCACCTGATGCAGATCAAAATTTTGGTACCAGTTATGCATGGACCCTTACAACGTAGTTACAAACTAACTTTCCTTCCTCTCTGGTGTAGTGATCCCCTTAGCGCACCATAGTCATTCACACTTATGTACATAATTTACAACATACTCAACACCTTTTTAATTAGGAAAATGAAGATACATCTCATAAAATACCTACTGATGGGGTTGTGGTCCTTTCCCACTAGATCCAAAACCCTGATTCCCTCTTATGTTTCCTCCACCACTAGATCCACTAGTTCCACTAAATCCTAATCATCTAGATCCACCAAATCCTCCAGATCATCCTCATGTAGAAGATACATGACCTGAAGTAGTGCTACTCTGCGTTCTCACCACTGTGCTAAACTAATCTCCAATAGTATGTGAATTTGAACTAATTCTAGACGTGATACTTGTGTTCTATGTGCCCACACTTTTTCTAAATGATGTTCCTAAAATAATACCACCAAACACATGAAATATCTCCGTTGTCATAGATGCATTTAATGAAAAATGATATCTACTTGATGTTGCTTGTTTACCAACACCAACACCAACTGAACTAGAAATACTTGTCTCAGATTTTGGAAAATGTGCAAGGGTTAGGTCATCAGGTGGGTTCAAATGTGCTCTTATGATCCATCTCCTTTATTCATACAAAGATATATGATTATAATTTGAGGGGGCTCTCCCTCCACACTTGCCAAGATGGGGTAGCATAGAATGCTTAGGTTTCATGTCCTCTACGTGAACCTCAAATCCTTCTTGCAACGTTTTCCTCCACACATCCATTGTTCCTATAATCTTGTGTTGTTTCACCAATTCCCTCTCTCGAGCATCATTATAATTGAGCCTCCTTTCCTCTCTCTTCAATTCTACTGTAGGACCTACCATTTCTTGCCACACCTTCTTCCACACCCCACACCTAGTGGAAGTTTAGCTAGCCATAGGAAATGATTCTAAACTTAGAGTGATGATCAAGATCTTAATGGCTAATGGTAAAGCACATAAGAAAGATCCTCTCAGTTCTCACAAGAACTTGAACTCAACAACCTCTAGGAAAGAATAAGTAGAAACCACATACTCCAATGTGTAGCTAGTAAACACACCACTCCACCAACGATTAAAAACATGAGTACATATCAGATCAGCATCATGAAGTCATTGATAATATTCTTGGGTCTAAACATGAGGTCAATAATACCAACTCTTCCTTGATGCATATTCTAACAACCATTCATATATTTATACTGGAAATAAGTAAAAGAACATATTATAGAGCTCATGATATAGATGCTCCTCTACCCATGTACATGCATTAAACTCAGGTCTAGTGTTGAATCTCTATGCAAAGCCATCCTCCGTGTTCTTAAGCTAACTTTCCACACTAGCTAAGGTCAAGTGTTCTACCATCACACACCATTCTTGCAGCAACTTCAAAACAGGTCCCAGAAATGGAACCAAGATGTAGTCACTTTCCTAACCCTTTAATTCCGAGGTGTGCCAACATATCACACAACCTAATCTGGGAGCTCACCCAAGGCACACGAAGGTGCTAGGACCCTCTTCTATGTGAGATTTGTTAAGAATATTACCATGAATGACAAAGTAATGTATGATAGTGAACACATATGTCTTATAACAAGAATAAAGAACTAAAACCATGCACAGATGAATAATATTATGACTACGAACATAAAGAACAACATATAGGAATAAGATCTAGACCATAAACATAATAAATAATACATATATTTAGATCCATTGGGCACTAATATTTAGATCAAACACCATTATATTAATCCACCATTGTTACAGTAGACAAAATACATCACAAGATCCATAAACAGGGCAAATACATCAACAAAATAACATTCTAACCCTACAGTAATTCTACTCAGGAAGCATTCTCATGTATCTCTTGTTGAGCTCTCTCTCTCTCTCATCCTTTATATTTCCTCCCATCATGAAAATCAATACATAATAGAAGAGCTAGGGGGAATCTTCCCTCCACCGCCTATTCATCACTTAGAGGAAATTACATGCCAAATGTCATCATTCCCTACCACACTCAAGTTCCCTCAACAAGAAAATGCCAACTAAATTATAACTAACTCCACTTTACATCTCTTAATCTTATCATGATAATCATATTGTAGACACCAAATTTAGGTCACACTCCCCCTTTACCTCACATGTATATTAATTTAATTACCCAAAATTAAATTAATGCCCATGCTCACAATAGTCATTATTTAAATACCTTAATTAAACTAATTTCCACCTCACCTAGACACCTCATCATAAACCTATTCTTAGCATGTTTCCCTTTTAGTAGGACTCAATATCCACTCACCATAACTAACTAAGACTTAGTCCTTCCTGCTTTAATTAACAAATAATTAGTTCAAACATAAAATCACATGCCTATTCTTCCTCTAACCATATTCCCACTTATCTAAGTGCAACATTCCATTTTGATCCGTGAGAATGGATAGAGCTAGCCGAAAAGATTGCCAAGATCTGTCATTTTTAGTAAACCTAGGATATCCCACCTTAACTGACGTTGGTCAACCCTAAACCATCATCGGTTACCATATATTCATTTTGGTAACCTTCTTTGAGAGGTTGGAAGATTTATTCAAGTTTTGGAGAAGATAGATCTACATGTAAGCACACACGTGAGCACTCCTACACATCTAGACACTATGAACCAACATAAAGCACTAATTTGAAAGGAAAGCATTCATGGTAATGTTCCAAGAAGTACAAACACAACACTGACCACCTGTTCCATGGATCAACCATCACCTCCATCTAACCACCAACTCTACACACACCAATAAGTACCTTTAGATCTGCACCTTACCATATTTATTTAGATTAGTTTCTTCATCTCTGTTTGGGAGTTCTAGTCTCCCTTGCATCCCATCATCTCTCACCCTTCTTCCAATCCCTCTATCTAATCACTTACAACCTTTTAGTCTCCCATACCTGACTCCAAACATCTTTGAATACTCCTAGCACTGTAATCTACCTCACCATTATCTGCCCATTCTCTGTGTATTCACAGAGAACCACCCAAAGTAAAGATTCACTAATTTTCTATCAACATGACCCTACCGATGCCGGTTAACCTAAACTGTCATCGGCCTATCCTCAACCAACATCGATCATACTAGATCGACATCAGTCTCTGTGTTTGATAAAGCTGCCTATAACAGAAACCTCATACCTTTCACTCAAATAACCCAAATCACCTAAAGCTTGACCTTGACCTATCCTAATCACCTTATTTACTTGTCTAACTCCTAGATCTGATCATAACCTAGCCTGTTAGATAAAATTTGTTTATTGTACTTGAATGAGACACCTAAATCATATCAACTATAGTAGGACATTATTTGTTTACATCATTTCTTGCATTAAGTTATTTTAAATAGTGGATTGACAACCATCTAGGAAGTATCACACTCCCAGGATCTAGCATACGCTAGGAAGTCCACTAACATATATTTTTTAATATTACTTTTGTGGTCTTGTTTGTATTCATAGGTAGTTCCTCCTAGAAAAATAAAGTTCTCACAATCAACATTAGATCAGGAAATTAGAACATGCGTACTCCACCTTCCACCTTCACTCACAGGTATTCCTCCTTACCCTTACCTTATCTATTATACTCTTACGTACACACACTATTCGGTGAAACATTTTTGGCACACCCAGTGGGAATCATGTGGGTTCTTTGCATTGTTCATTCTTAGGGAATAATTTTGTGTTTATTTATTTATATATTTCACTTTAAATCTTCTCCCTTGGAAACATTCTTCTTATCCTACTTGTCTCAGTGAAACTCGTAATTTGGATTAAAAAGAACACTTTTGTTTGTTTTGTATTGCATTAGTGAAAGACATACTCTTGCCTATTCATTATTTCTCTAATTGAATATAATTTTTGGATTTGGGTTAAAAATATTGTTGCATTTCATCCTTGTATGCTACATTATTAACTAACATTTAAAAATGAGGGAAACCTATATGCTTGAAGTCATGCCCAACTAATGGTTGACACAATTGAACCATAGAAATCATATTTATCTCTTCTCTCTCTCTCTCTCTCTTTTCCAAACCACACAAATATAAATTTACACATCTTCTTAAACAAAATCCCACCTAAAAGAAGCTTTCAAAGATCACACAATCAAAGGATTGAAAGTGGGTGCTAGCTAGTTATGTTTGTCTAGTCATCACCTCAGAGAAAGGACTGCCCTACCATAACATAACCTAAAACCTCACCTTTAGATTTCCTTCTTCATATGACACCTTCCCAACCAAAAAATACGTTCTAAATTCATAATTCAGTCTTAAAATCATAAGATAAAACAAACATAAATTCACTTCTCAGATTATGTGTTCTCTTAGCTTTGTTCTTGACTTGCGTTTTGAGGTGTGAGTTACGATTATCCATTTTTCTTTTTCCTTTCACACTACCCATCATAGATGGATTATTCTAGTTATTTCTAAGTGTGTCAAGACCTTATCTAGTCATTCTCATATTTATGGGTTGATCATTTATCTAGTTTTAATTCACAAACATCCATATTTCTTCATTTCTTCTCATTTCACATTAACCGGCGTCAGTCCACCAACCGTCATCAGTTTTCATCTAACCTTCATTGGTCTACCTAACTGGTGTTGGATTCTATTAATTTTGGTTATTTTACTTGAAATAGTATTCATCACTTATTCTTTTCTATTTTTAGTCCTCAGGACACCATCATATCCCCAAACTTTCTGATATCTTTGTCAGCTATAGTTTCCCCAGCTCATACTCATCAATTTTATTTCATTCTCTAAAAATGATACTTTCCAAAATGACCAGTATCGGTTATCATAACCATTTTTAGTTCCCCTGTAACTGTCATCAGTCATACTAACCATTGTCGATTTCTGTGTTTGATTCTTAATCAAAACACTGACAAGATTTACCCACCAAACTTTTTCCTTCTCTACTTATGCTATTTTCTGTGTCATTTATAGAATACAGTCTTACTATGTCAACACTAATTCACCTAGTGTTGACTCACATCCAAACTAACACCCTTGTATTTCATGTCATCTTTCAGCTACTCCAACCTAGTCCATCACCACTAGCCATCCTGTCACCTATGGATCTAACTCAACTTATCCCCATTACTACCAGTGAAGAGGAGTTCACAAGACTCCTTGATCATAATCCTGTGGCCTTAAAATACTATCTTTCCCACTCATCTACCCAGGACTCCTCAGGATAGTTAATATATGGCATACCCCTATCTATCCCTCTTGCCATCGTACCCACTTCCACATCAGCTACCACTAGTTTGGCGCTACCCTCATCTACCTTACCCCCTATGGTCTCTCAGTTAAGTTCCACCTCTACCATAACTACCACCCCAATGACATCTATTTCATCTGTGGAGTCAACTGTTCCTTCACTGACTTCCTTGAGAATAGCCCCATCCGCCCCCTTTTCCTCATATGTACTAGTTGCATCACAACCACCTTCTGTGTCAGCAATCCACACCCCTTTCCAAAATATGGTTCTTTCTATCCCTTAGTCTCGACCACCCATTACCACGAGAATCGTTTCAACCACCCCACCTATTTACACGTATCATCGGTAGCCCCCAATTTTTTCTATCACCTATTTAGGGTACATTCCACCTGTATCTATACCCCCTTCACAGGTTTTCATATTCTGCACCCTCATGTACTGGGATGTCATCTACATCGTACACCCATCATCAACCTCCCTTTATTTCAGGTGCAACCCATTCCTCACAACCCACCAATGACCTTATTAGGATGATGATGGAAATGATGTAGACATTAGAAGAATTGGTTTACGAATCCCATAACTCTCTGACCTATGACGAAATTTGTAATAAGCCTATTCACCCAACCATTCCTATTTGTCCATACCATGTACATTGGGAAATGCCTAAATTCAACAATTTTAATAGTAAAGAGGACCTGCAACAACACTTGTGGTTATTCAGGCATGGGTGCTACCTAATTGCCCATGATGATTCTTTTCTCTTATGAACATTTCCCATGTCCCTAACAAGACCCGCCTTAGATTGGTACAATAGTTTACCTAGAAATTCCATCTACTCCTTTAACCAAGTGGCTCAAGCATTCCTAGACCACTTTTAGATAAATTTAGTCAAGGAGGTCACTATGACTGACATGTATTCGACATAGAATTATGAAGATGAAACTATCACATATTTCGTTGCCTGCTAACAGAGTCTTATCGACTAATTATCGTTCTAACTACCTCATACTGAAATTATTGAGTTATTCACTAGATCTTATTTCAAACACATCTCACCAACTCTATAGGTACAAACCTTCCAAACATTTAATGAAGCATTCACCATGGCATGAAAGATAGAAATTCACGTTGTTGAAGAAAAGAAAATCCACTTACGAAACAAGAAAACCCCATTCAAATCAAATGATTCTCCTTCATCTTCAAAACCTAAAAATAACTATTCAAAGGCTAAAGGATCTGCCAATATGGTAGTCCTCAAGGAGGTTCCATCTCATCCTTTTAATCAAGCCCAACCTTCTTTTAATTTTTCCTCTATCTAGGAATTTTAGCTATGGCAGGAGTAGTGAAAGTACACTTCAATTGGAGAGCCCTATTCTTCAGTCTTGGAAAATATTCTTAAAGTTGGAGCCATTACAATTCCTCCCATAAAATCTCATACAGGTTTTGATCATGCCCTCCCTATGCCTGCATGGTATAAAGAACATGACTACTATAATTACCATCATGTTAAAGACCATAGTAATGGTAACTACATAACTTTTAAGAACATCGTCCAAGAGATGAAAGATAATGGAGACCTCGTCATGGAAAACCCAAATGCACCGAAAAAACAAAATTTGCACATCTTTAAAAATTCATTCCCTAACCATAAACTATCATTTAATCAAAATAGTGAACCTTTATCCAATGACAACCATGTTCTTGAATTCCACACAATTTTTAATATCATACCAGTCATTCATCAAATCCCACCCATTTCATCTATTGAGGAAATTATGGAACGAGCTCCTCTACCCAAAACAGAGCATACCTCTTCTACTCCTTTACCTATAGAGGATTCCCCTTCATCTTCCTTTGCTCTCATGGAGGAACCCATGCTTTCTACCAATGTTATTTCACCATCTACCTCACAACCTACCGAACAATCAACACTTTTAATTCACCCATCCATAGGAGAATCATCATTGCCTTCTCCTCCACCAAGGGAGAAGTCTACCTCACCCCACCTATAATCTCTCCTACCCATAGGAGATTCTTTAGATATGCCACTACCAGTTGGGGGAATTTCTCCCTTAACATCCAACGACCCCATTGATATGATCTCATCTCTTTTACCCACAGAGTCCAAGGCTAGCCAATTCCCTATCCCACAGACATATTTTATAGGGATTGCCACTAAACCAACCCCATCTCTTCCTACAACAGTCTCGTTTTCAAAAATAGCTGATCATTTGGATTACGTTAATAATTCCATGCTCTAGGGATGTCTTTGACTCCTCTTTTTGACCAAAATGCAAATGATTCCGTACGATACTTCCATGATCTACCCAAAGGTATTTTTGGAAACCAGAGGGACATTGACCATGCCTATTGAAAAAACTTCTTATTCATCATCCCTACCTACATTCCAACCTCTACCCATAACTAAAACCATTCCAAGACCTTAAAACCTACCGACACCCATCTCCTCACCCATATCTAGACCCATCACTACCTTAAGTGTCATGCTGAAATCAAGACTTACTCACCCACATATCCAACTAGACTTAGCCACATCATCCCAAACCTGCACCAACATTATCCCTCCACCTAAAAGGAAGACCCAACCTTCTAGGTCACATACACCGGTCTCGCCTACCACACCTTTGTCACCTTCCCCATTTCCATCCATCCTAGGGCCCCATCCATCAACCTTGATCAAACAGTATCCTACCCAAGACCAGTTAGAAGCTAAAAAACCTACTACTTCATCACAAGCCTTAGTTACACGTCATTCACCTAAAAACTAAACACCCTCACCCTCACCTATGAATTTATTACCACCTATACCTCCACAAGTTACTATAACCCCAACTTTACCTATAAGAATTCAACCCATACCGTCCACCCAACCTCAATAAACCACTACCACCACAACTCGGTTGTCCCCGTGGGTAACCCATCCTCTTCCACCATCTACTTTCCCTTTTGTGTATAATACTCACATGTCCCCTTTACCCAAGATGGTGCAACCCAAAGATAAGAACCCACTATCCTCCAATAAGGTAGTCAAACCAAGAAAACCTTCCAGTACCAGTTCTTTTACCACACCTTTACCCAATAAGATGCCATCAAAACCTAAGACAATACCACTTATAAAACCAGTGGGCCAACCCATTCCCCCTCCTATAAAACATCTACCCTCATGGTCATCCACACCCTTACACAAAACCACGCTCACTTCCCATTGTGATCCGCTAGCAGGGTCCTACACCAACATTTTAACCAATGTCTTAGAGAATTTCATCATCACATTACCACAACATTGACCTTATGATCCTCTTAAACCAAAACCCAAAGGGTTTGATGAAACTAATATTTGTGCCTATCATCGTGTGCAAAGACATGATGTAGAAAATTGTAAGGCCCTAAAAACCGTTCTTCTCCAACTTTGTCCTCCTATTTTTTTTTTTACGATGATGACCTTCTTGATGAGGACCATATTTCATCTTCACCTTTCATCACATATCATCATCCTTTTCCTCTTCAATGACCTGCATCTCCACCCCCACAACCATTTTTTCCACCTCCAAAATTCGAGATCAACATGGTCCATATTAGATATTTTTCCAAATCACCACCCAAATTTTGGTGTTCCCAGCTCACTTCACAAGGATTTTCCCCACCGTTAGGTTTTTTCCGATAATTCCCTTACACCACTCATCCTACACCTTCTCCATTTACCCCCCCTCAGATTAACATGGTTCAAGTTGTCACCCATGCTCAGAAAGATAAAGGAAAAGAAAAAGTAACTAGCCCATCAACCAGCCCTGTGCTCAATATACCATCTACACCCGCGCCCAAAATCACCATTCGAGGACCCACATACCCTATCTCTGATGGGGTCATCCATTGCAAAATGATAAAACAATTACATTAGTCCCCTCTAAAGATGTCTTTGTATGATCTCATCCAAAATTTTGAATCTCATAGACAAGCCCTTATAGAGGTTTTTCAATCCATTAAATTTTTACCCAATGACCCCACACCTATGGCCTCCATTATCACCCCTCACTAGGTTGCCTTTCTTACCAAATCATCTCCTTCTTTTACCCCTATGCCCACTCCTCAAGTCACCACCCTCAGTTTCTCTGATGAGGAGATTATACCTCTCCAGTAAGATGACCTTGACCCGCCTTTTTCATTTCCATCTATATCGATAACATATGCGTACGATGCGCCATGATCGATGGTGGTGATAGCATTAACATCATCTCCTCCCACGCATATAATCAAATGTGCATTCCTTCCAACTATATGCATAATAACCTAGTTATATTGTGATACTTCAATGATGCCATCACCTCCAATATTGGCACCATTATTCTCTATGTTCGGGTAGGTCCTCGCATTGTCCCAAAAATATTCTACGTCTTAGAGGGAGAGTCCCAGTATAACCTATTACTCGGCATACCTTGGATTCATATCATGGGTTATGTCCCTTTAACTTTACACAGCTGTGTAAAATTTGAACATGAAGGGCATAACTATACCATCCCCACCGACCCTTCACCATTCAAAACTTGTAACATGTTGTACTAACCTAACGATGTACATGTACCAGTCAAGCCATCTTCTACTACCCCCACTTCTCTTTCACTAATGGCCCCATCTACCAATGCTTCCACCACCTCTCCCATACCTAACTCTTTTATTCCTACGGTGGCCATAGCCTCTGCAACTAACCCATCTACTTCCCAACCAACTGATACCCCTCTTGTCCAATCATCTAGTGAATCATCTATCTCTGTTACCCGCATATCTACTATCGATCACTTAGGTGTTTTCACTTCCTCACTTTGGGGGAGTACCACCTATACAATATTGACACATTCATCACTCCACAAGAGTATGGAAACCTGTGCTAGCACCCTCACTATGACTACCATATAGGAGAGGTTTTCCCTTATGGGCCTCCCCACCTTTACAATAACCTAACATATGGGGGACTTGATACAGCCATTTATTCACCCAAACCTCCATCCCAAACACATCCATTTTCATCTGACCTTCAATATCTTACTAATCACTACTTCACCCACACTTTCCTTCATTGCTACACATGGAAAGGCTTTGGCTTTAGTTTTTATGAACAAGGCCGCCATACCATCATTTCATGTACCACCCGTAAACATAACAATTGCAGTGGCATTGGATTTTCTGCACCACCTTCCAAGAAGGCCCACATCAACCTCATTGAGGAAAACAAACCTTCTCCACCCCATTCACCAACATCACCACCTTCACCCACGGAGTCCATATATCCTGAATCTATTCCTCCTAACTTTGTTTTTCATAAAAATGATTTCCCTGGGACCTCTGACTTATCAACATGATGGCGAGGCTCCCTCTTCTCTTCCCTTCTTGTATCCTGACATGATTGATGATGATACACCTTCTATTAATGTCATTCAATGTCAGGACGATGAGTCTATACTCACCTACCTTGGTGTGGAAGATTCTTATATTCACCAGTTGTTACCTTCTGAGATGCAAACCATGTTGAACGAATCGACCATTGAAATCAACATTAACACTCAGGATGACCCACACATTCTAAAGATAGGCCAATCTTTAGATACTACTGAATAGGAAGCTTTTACTTCTTTCCTTCAGGACCATAGCAACACTTTTGCTTGGTCCTATGCTGATATGCCCGGTATTGACCCAAACATTGTGGTCCACAATATCGTAACCATTCCTGATGCCAAACCCATAAAACAAAATCTATGGAAAATGCATCCTTGCATTTCTCTTCTTATCAAAGAAGAACTTCAACACCTTATTTTATTTTCCTTCATCCTACCCATTGACTATCCCCAATGTATTTATAACATCGTTCCTATCACAAAAGCAACAAGGGGACTCCACATTTGCACGGACTTCCACGACCTCAACTTAGCTTGCCCCAAAGACTACTTTCCTCTCCCAAGCATTGGCCAATTAGTTGATCTCACCGCTAGCCATGAGATGCTATCACTCATGGATGGTTTCTTGGGTTATAATCAAATATTAATCATTCCAGAAGATCAACAAAAAATACCTTCATCACTCCTTGGGGGACCTTTTGCTATCGAGTCATGCCTTTTGGCCTTAAAAGCGTTGGTGCTACATATCAGTGAGCCATGAATAATATCTTCCATGACATCATGCATCGCATATTGGAAGATTACGTAGATGATATTCTTACCAAATCCAAACATCGGGCTGAACACCTGAAAATCCTTAAGGTCATCTTTGATTACCTCATCAAGTATTATGTTCACCTTCAACCGAAGAAGTGTGTATTCGCAGTGATTTTAGGAAAACTCCTTGGTTTCATCATTTCTTTGTGTGGCATAGAATTTGATCTTGCTAAAGTAAAATCTATTCTAGAAATGCCTCCACCTATTAATCTTTGTCAACTTTGAAGTTTGCAAGGTAAGTTACAATCTATTCATCGGTTTATTTCACAAATTTCCAACCGCTACCAACCATTTCATCACCTCCTCAAAAAGGAAGTCTCATTCAAATGGGATGATGAATACCATAAAGCCTTTGACGCCTTAAAACAATACCCTCTCCAACCACCGGTGCTTATTCCTCCTAAATATGACCACCCCTTTTACCTATACATCTTGTCTACTGACCATTCCTTAGGTACCATACTCAATCATCACAATGAGAAACACAAGAAAAAGCAGTTTATTAAATAAGTCATACCCTTTTGGACTATGAAACTAGGTAAACCCATGCTGAATTTTTTTTCTTAGCCTTAGTCTTTGTTTCCACTAAACTTTAGCATTACCTACTCAACCAGAAAACCTTTTTCATCACTAACACTGATCCCCTACATTACACGTACGCCAAAACCTACTAGCATCAACATATTACACGTTGGCTTATGCTTCTTGCAGACCTTGACCTTGAATTCATCCATCAAAAGTTTGTTAAAGGCTAGGCCATCGGTGACCAACTAGCAGACACACATCTTTCTAGAGATCAACTCTCTAACTTTGATTTCCTAGATGAATCCATTACTACCCTCTCTTTGGATGATACCACTTACCAAATGACCTTATTCTTTGATGGTTCCAAATGTCAGCGTGGAGGCGGTGCAGGTGTTATCCTCATTCCTCTTGATGGTGAACCTATGCCTTTATCTTTCAAACTAGATTTTGATTGCACTAACAACATCACCGAATATGAAGCACTTGTATTAGGCCTTCAAACTACCATCTCCCTAGATGTTAAATCAATTAATATCTTTGGTGACTCTCAACTGGTTATAAACCAAGTCAATGGTATATACCAATGTCATAATGAAATACTCCAAAAGTAAAAATGTCACGTCGACATAATTTTGACTACCTTTGATCGTTACAAACTTCAAAACACCCCATGATCTACTAATAAAATTATGGATACCATGGTCTGCCTAGCTTCTCAGATACCCACTCTGCCTGCTGACTCCAAAATCTTTGTCATGGTACAAAGATTACAATCACCCTCTTATTTATCTTGTGTGGTCAACTCCGTTGGAACCGTTACACCTGACCCATGTGACCTTTGGTATAAAAATTTTGTAGACTACCTTTCCCTTTCCATTCTGCCTCTTGATCTCACTCGTAATGGACAACACACCTTTCTTAAAAGTGTCTCTCGCTATGTCATCATGGGTGGTCTCTTTTATAAGCACATCTTTGATGGTATTCTCTTATGATGCCTTACAAGTTCTGAAATTCCTTACACCATCAAGGAAGTTCACGACATAATTTGTGGAGGTCACTTTAGTGGTTTAGCTGTCGCTAAATGCATTCTTCACCTTGGCTATTATTGGCCAACCCTAAACCGTGACTATTGTGACTATGTCAAATGTTGTGTGAAATGCTAGCAACATGCTAATCTTCATCACACACTAGTCATGCCTTACAGGTCGCACGAGACCTTTGGCCTTTCTCTCAATGGGGTTTGGATCTTGTTGGAGAGATCAATCCTCATTCTTCACAACACCATCAATGGATTATAACCACTACTCAATACTACACTAAATGGGTAGAATCCATTCCCCTCATTTCTACAAAAGCTAAGAAAATATGTGAATTCATCAATTACCACATCATTTGTCACTTTAGTGTTACTCATCGCCTCATCATTGATAATGGAAATAAATTTAAAAAAAACCATACAAAAAATTTGCAATGCTTTTGGCATTCAACTCAGTTACTCATACCCTTATTACCCACAAAAAATGACCAAGCAGAATCAACCAATAAAACATTGAACAAAATTCTTATGAAAGTAGTTGACGATACTGGGAAGGATTCGCATACACACATTCCTTTCTCCTGATGGGCTTACCACACTAGTATTCACACTTCGACTACTGCCACACCTTTCTCTCTGGTCTAGAGTACCAAGGTTGTTTTACCTCTCAAAGTCTAGATTCCATATCTCCACATCTCACTACAAGACATGCTTAACGACGATGAATTTCATCAGGACCATTTAGCACATCTTGAGTTATCATATGAGCATCGTCTCAATGCTCTTGATCATCTCCAAATCTACCAAAATCGTATAAAATGTGCCTATGAAAAATGTGTCTAGGAATAAACCTCCAGGTCAGTGTTACTCATCGCCTCATCATTGATAATGGAAATAAATTTAAAAAAAACCATACAAAAAATTTGCAATGCTTTTGGCATTCAACTCAGTTTCTCATCCCCTTATTACCCAAAAAAAATGACCAAGCAGAATCAACCAATAAAACATTGAACAAAATTCTTATAAAAGTAGTTGACGATACTGGGAAGGATTCGCATACACACATTCCTTTCTCCTGATGGGCTTACCACACTAGTATTCACACTTCGACTACTGCCACACCTTTCTCTCTGGTCTAGAGTACCAAGGTTGTTTTACCTCTCAAAGTCTAGATTCCATCTCTCCACATCTCACTACAAGACATGCTCAACAACGATGAATTTCATCAGGACCATTTAGCACATCTTGAGTTATCATACGAGCATCGTCTCAATGCTCTTGATCATCTCCAAATCTACCAAAATCGTATCAAATGTGCCTATGAAAAATGTGTCCAGGAATAAACCTTCCAGGTCAGTGACCTCGTCCTAAAGGAAAATCAACATGTAACCAAAGAAGAGAAAACTAAATAGGGAAAAATTACTCTTAATTGGCTCGGACCCTATATCGTTACTCATACCTATGATTAGGTGCTTATCATTTTTCTTCACTTGAAGGTAAATCCTAACTTGAGCCCCTCAATGCCTTACATCTTAGACCATTTTATTGTTGAAATACAGTCCCATATCACCTTTTATCTATTGACCACTTGTCTTTTGAGCACCATTCACCTTCCATGTTACCTGTTTTGAGGATCAATGACTAAACAAGAATCATGAGATTACCTGTCACCTTTCAACCTTATCTTCAATATGAGTACCACAACTCTAGTCATGGCATGATTCTCATGGATAATTTTCATCTTTTTCAAAGATGGAATCCCATGGTCGTTCATCACTTGAAACCATCTCTTTCATAGTTAACCTCTGTGTGCTATGGTTTTATCTTCTAAACAAGAACCTAATCTTCCTCTATAGTCTTGTCCATGACTTAAACATCCAAAAGAAAAATGGGATTCAACTCCTTGAGTCAAACTTCCAGCAAAAATATGACTCCCTCAAAAGGGACATCTCTTCTCTATATCTTGCCGCTATAAATAGACTTCTCCCTCAAAGGAAAACTATATAAAGTCATTGCAAAAATACAATAAAATGTTCAGAAGCTTCCCACATCGATCAAATTCATGAAGACCTCAAGGAGATAATATACTCATCCCATATAGACTTCCTCCATTGATCAGTATATCAAAAACAAATAAACAAACAAAGAAAATGATAAAAAAATTCATGGACTTACCTATTTTTGATCATGGGTTTCTTGCTAGGTAAACATGTTATCATACATTAAGTTACACTAAACCACCCATTTTCACCTCATTGCCTTTTTACCCTAATTTCCTATCTACTCAAGGGACTCACCATAACTGTGAAATTTCATGATCATGTGACTTTCTTCACCCTTAGAATAGTCCATTATGTAACACCTTTAGGGTCTTACGTTCATAAGCCCATCTAGGGTATGCTATATGCATTAGGGTTCTTATCAATTAAGTGGATCTTTCACCACCTCTTACCATTCACCTTCTTCATTACTTATTGATTACCTTATACAGGACCAGACCATCGACACCTACAATTTAAAAGCTTTTCACTATCACCTAAGACTCAACCATGCCTATGACCTAGACTTAACCATGCCTATGACCTAGACTCAATCATGCCTAAAACCTCCCAACCCATTCCTTTAATTCCTCATATTCTTCCCTAGCTTATGGGAGAACTACATCGGCATGAGGCCCCCTTTTCATCGGGGATATGTAGGTAGCACTTCGAGGGCATGGGGCCCTTGAAGGTTAGATTGGCCACTCTTTACCCTAAACTATTTTCCCCCATTTTCCTATTCATATTCTATCTTAGTTTCCATTTTCTACAACACTGGGAAATTAATACAAACATCCATATCTACCATGTTACCACATCATAAAAACATCCAATCAATCATTCCACATTTCTATAATATCACAATTTTTAGAAATTTACACCATAACATACATATAACTCATCATTTATTTCCCATGTTACCAATAACTTGGAAATTAAATCAAAACCAAAAACATGATCAAACCATGCCTAAACCGACCTGACTTTTCCATGCCTAACCAACCTAACTCAACCATGCCTATACCCAACTCAACCTCACCTATACCTGACTCAACCATGCCTAACTAACACGAATCCATCATGCCTAAACTGACTTGACTCCATCATGCCTAAACCGACCTGACTCCATCATGCCTAATCCACCTACTTACCACCAATATACATATAACAATGGAAATTAAAGAAACTACATCATCCATACCATAAATCCCATCATCAATACTGGTGAAAGTCTACACATCAATACAAATGTAAACTAATACAAAAACATAAAAGTATGTCAAACCTCTCATATACACCCTCGCTATATTCGGCACACAGGTTGGTATATATAAAAAAATAAACATACATGTACAACCTCACTATCATCGGCACATGACCTAAACATATATATATATATTAAATTAATAAACAAAGTGACCATCAATCGTTGGCCCATCTGATGTCCAGGCCAGTCTCATCTATCTCCTCCTCCTCTCTCCATGCGGTGCCCTACCATCATCTCTCCACCCTCTATGGGTCTAAGTCTCTCCTCTAGTATCCTTGACAGCTAGGTCAGGCCTCCTGTGATCTAGTGGCCTCTCCCTGACCCTATCTCTGGGATTTTTGGCCCCCTATACTCTCTGCACTATGTGTGCAAGATCTCATCCTCTCACTCAAGGATTGTTATACCCTATACTCCACATAGGAAGGGACGTCTATCCCAACAGTAGTCAAATGATCCTGGTAGTACCTGGCCTCATTCAGAGCATCCCTGAATCTAGCCATCGACATTGTCTATGAGGGTGTCATGGGTCTCGTAGTAACTTGCAAGCTCTTCCTTGCTACTGGTGGCCTCAACCCCTATACCTGTGAACCTTGTCCCACTAATGCCTATACCATGGGACCCTATCCCTGAACTTGAGGTGCTACCTGTGTTGTGACCTAGGTTTGTAAGGTCACAATCTGTGCTTGTGCAGTGGCCAACTGGCCTTGTAACCCTGCTACCTATGCCTGTATGGAAGCTACCTGTCCCCTTTCTCCATCCCCACCCTATGCAGGTAATTTTCCCTATGTAATATGGTCCTATAAACCCATCACCTATGCATGTATTGTGACAACTTGTGCCTCAGACCTCGTTAGCTACCCTTGTAATACTATGATCTGGGCCTATAAAGTGGAAACATTCCCCTAGAAAGTATCCCTCTAAACAATAACTATGGCTAGATTAGACTTTCATGGCCTTGGTGGTGCTACCCATAGTTACGCTACCCACCACTGCCTGTATCTATCTGTAACTCTGATGTCATCAATCCATTGGTCCACTTCCTACTCCTCTTGCCCTATCGACACTGTCAGCTGTGGTAGAGGCATAGGCCTCTCCACGTCATCTCTCCTATACTATGGGAATGGTGGAGGCACATCATGAGGTATTCCAAACTGCCATCTGACCCTATCCATGGGTATCATCTCGTGCTCTCCGGCACGGTGCCCCTCTATCCATCTTAGCAGTTACAACTCATCTAACTCTACTGCCATCTACCTGTAGGAAGGGAAGCCAACATACAACCTCCAAATAATGTCCACTCTGGACAACCCCTCTAGTATATGCATGTAGTATGCTACTTCATGTGTAGCCTTGGAAGCCCTGCGATCTCCAACAACAGGAACCCAATGCCTGTAGCCAAATCGAACCAATCTCGCATCGAATGCACTTGGCCGGGGTATACATATTGGACGCACACATATGATATGCTCATAGGCCCAGCAGCAGAGAAAAAAGGTGCAACAAAATTGAACCTCCGAAGCCTCCCATAGGCCCATACCTCCCTGTATAACTGCACCAAGTATGTTTGTGCCTAAGAAAAATAGTTCCTATCCTCTATCATGTCATGGAGAACCCCCATTAGTGCCCATGGGAATCTCCCACCCTCTACATCTAGCAGTGCAAAACAACACACTGACTCCATAATCAAGACAACTAACCTCATCTCCTCAGGATGGGCCATGTACATATCTCCATAACTTAGGCTCACACTATGGAACCTCATCTCCACCATCCCCTCTCCAAATACCATCAACATCAGCTCCTCTAATGCCTCTGTAGAAATAGAATAAACATGTTCTTCCACTATAGGTAATTGTAGGATCCTGTATACATCCTCCAAGGTGAACATGATCTCACCCATCGGTGGATGGAATGTGTTGGTCATTGAATCCCATATGTCGATGAGTGTGGCCATCAAACTCGGCTCCCAAATTATGTGCTTGTAGTGTCGAGCCTCTATCAGGCTGGCATCTCTCACGTGCCTCCACTCCTCAGCGGTCACACTCGATTGTACCACTAGTAACAGAGGTAATACTCTGTCTCTCATCTGTAACTGGTCCCTAGCCTACACCCAACAAATTACAACATTGTTAAACCTTGACCATACCCAACATCACTTGTAACCAACCACCCTACTCCCAAGACCCTTACTACTTATTACCCTACCTATCCTTACTACACCTAGTGTTTTATCCCATTACCTAAATTTCCCTCCCACCCTGTCCTACTTATTGACCTGTTTTCCTCTAGAGACAATTGACATTGGTCTATATTAACTAGCATCGGTCCATCATCACCAGCATCAGTCACATCCTACTTGACCAATGTCGACCAAACCTTGACCGATGTCAGTCACTGTCACACTGTCCGAATCCACAACCCCCCCCCCCCATTTCTCAAAATTTGACCATACTGACCTAAATACCTACCCTATCCTACCCAAACCTCCACCACCTTTCTCCCTACCATTATGTAACCCACATTGGACTTCCTAACCTTCCCATTTCATCAATTTTACCTCCAAATTAAAATTTAATTCCTACCCAAAAACCATTTCTACCCAAACCAATTTCTACAAACTATTTCAACTAATAAACATAACATTGGATCAAATCTTAACTCATCTCAGTTCTATCAGCATGGTGGTACATCTGGCTGTTACACCGGTGGCCCACATGAACCCTCTCCCACCTCTTCCATGCTAAAATCCACTCCTCACCCCAACCAATCAAATTGATCACACCACTCTTGTGGGCCCATTTATTAGCTCCTCTCACCAACTCGTAATCTCCACCTCAACTTGGTACAATGCCTTTTCCTTATCTCTAGGAAAATTTTTATAAGTCAAATGGATCTGTCATTTTCTCAAAATTCACAACACAATAATGATTCCATAATAAATGGAATTTTTATTTTATAAACTCAAATTGACCTGACCGATGTCGGTCATATTTGTGCCCTAGCCAACTGACGTCGGTCACTTTATAACCGACATTGGTCAACCCTTATAGCTATTTTCCCTTTCTAAGATTCCTTTTACCTACAACCATTAGTGGTCACATACCTTTATCAATCTGAACACCTATGGAACCATACCTACAAGTCCAAACTACCCCTACATTTCCTTAATTGTGTCTTGGGATTTGTTATTTTACCTATACCTTGGCCTTACTTGTGCCATGACCTATTTACCTGAAACTGACCTACTTGGTGCGACCATTGACCTTATGTACTCGTTATACTTTGTGATGTTGTTACCTATGTTGTTTTAGCCTAACAACCATACCTTGTCTATTTCCATTCTGTTTATCCTAACCAAACCTTTGGTGTACCGAAACATACTTAAATTTTCCTGCACCTACCCTACATTATGTTTCTAGACCATATCCTATACCTTGGATACCTGAACACTTCACCCATGTTTGGATAAACCTATCCACCTTGGACGATGTAGAGTTTCCAAGCTCTTCAACATGGTACTGCATTGCAATCTATACATGTGCGTGCATTTGATTGTCATTACCCATTACCTGATTTTGGACCCTGGCCTATTACCTATTACCCAAGTTGACCACTACCCTTCCCAACCTACCTTCACTTCCACCAACTACACATTTATCAACCCACTCACTGATTTTGTATTATACCTCATCAGTTCCTAGTTTGAGGGGGATCACCTTCACCCACACATGGGGCAATCACTTCTTGTTTTTTTTCAGCATCGCTTACTAATACAAGCTAAGTGAAAAAATGGAGAAAATGTAGACACCAAATTTAGGTCACACTCCCCCTTTACCTCACATGTATATTAATTTAATTACCCACAATTAAATTAACGACCATATTCATAATAGTTTTTATTTAAATACCTTAATTAAACTAATTTCCACCTCACCTAGACACCTCACTCCACCACCTGACCTAGACACCTCATCATAAACCTATTCTTAACATGTTTCCCTTTTATTAAGACTCAATATCCACTCACCATAACTAACTAGGACTTATTCTTACGTACATTAATTAACTAATACTTACTTCAACCCTAAAATAACATGCCTATTCTTCCTCTAACCACATTCCCACTTATCTAAGTGTAACATTCTATTTTGATCCATGAGAATGGATAGAGATGGCCAAAAATATTGCCAAGATCTGTCATTTTTAGTAAACCTAGGATTTCCCACCTTAACCAACGCCTGTCAACCCTAAACCAATGTCGGTCACCCTAAACCATCGTCAGTTACCATATATTCATTTTGGTAACCTTTTTTGAGAGGTTGGAAGATTTATTCAAGTTTTGGAAAAGAGATATCTACATGTAAGCATGCACCAGAGGACTCCTACACATCCAGACACCTTGAACCAACACCAAGCATTGATTTGTAAGGCAAGCATTCACGGTGACATTTCGGGAAGTAAAAATGTGGAACTGACCACTAGTTCCACGGATCAGCCATCACCTCCATCCAACCACCAGGTTTGTAAACACCAGTAAGTACATTTAGATTTACACCTTCCCATATTTATTTAGATTAGTTTCTTTATCTCTGTTTGGGAGTTCTAGTCTCTCTTGCATCTCATCATCTCTGACTCTCCTACTAATCCCTCCAACTAATCACCTACAACCTTTTAGTATCCCATACCTGAATCCACAAATATTTTAATACTCCAAGCACTATCAACTACCTCACCATTATATTTACACTCTTTGTGCAATCATAAAGAACCACCCAAAGCCAAGTTTCACTAAGTTTTTATCAACTTGACCCTACTGACGTTGGTTAACCTAAACCTTCATTGATATATCATCAACTAACATCAGTCATGCAAGACTGATGTCGGTCTCTGTGTATGATAAAGTTTCCTATAACAACAACCTCATACCTTTCATCCAAAATAACCCAAATCACCTAAAGCTTGACCCTAATCTATCCCAATCACCTTATTTACGTATCTGACTCCCAGATTTGATCATAACCTAGCATGTTAGATTATAATTTTTTATTGTACTTGAATGAGACACCTAAATCATATCAACTATAGTAGGAAATTATCGGTTTAAATTATTTCTTGCATTAAGTTTCTTTAAACAGTGGATTGACAACAATCTAGGAAGTATAAAACTTCCCAGATCTAGCATATGCTAGGCAATCCACTGACATATATTGTTTAATATTCATTTTGTGGTCTTATTTGTATTCACATGTAGTTCCTCCTACCAAAAAGGAAGTTCTCGGAATCAACATTGGATCTAGAAATCAGAATACTCTCACTCTACCTTCCACCTTCATTCACAGGTATTCCTCCTTACCCTTACCTTATCTATTTTTCTCTTACATACACACACTATTCGGTGAAACACATATCTTAAAACATGATTTCCTTGGGCTGCAAGTCTCCATGTTTAGCCTTATCCATAACCAAGCCTAGATGCATCTCCACATTTTCCTCATTGCAACTTTGGCTATGGTCCAAAATACAACTAAGTCCCAATCCTTTTCTGCCTAGGAAAAAACCTTTGCGTCATGGTGGAGCTACTTCCATGTGAGCCTTTTCTCATTGCTAACACATGACAAAAACCTTCACATGTTAGGTACTTAGTCTTATCAGGAGCTCAACAATGTATTTCAAATCCCAAAATAGAAAAGGTGAAGAGGATGAAAATTTCCATGTTTCATGTACAATCTTGAATTCATTCTCTTTCTAAGATGATGATGTAATGCATATACCAAACTACATAGGGTAGCATGTTGCGAAGAAGAAATATTTTGAGAAAGATGATTTCTTGATTCAACTGAGAAATAGTTAAAATCAAGAGGTGAATAAAGAAGACAAAGTTCCCAAGATATATGTCAATAATCAACCCATAAAAGTGATGTTCATGAAGTAAATGTATGACAAAGAAAAATAATATGCGTATGAAAATGATATCTCAAGTGTAATCAAGAACCATCTTCATGGTAGTGGTAAACATTCAACAAATAAAACAAATATGAGAATCAAAGAGAATCCAAAAAGAACGTGTCAAAACAATAAAGGTGATAGAATAAATGAGTTGATCATTAAGTGCACTAGAAATCACACTATATTTCTTAATAAAATGAGGAGGGGTTCATACTTCAGTGACTCTCTCAACATATTTTTAGAAGAATGACATTTGGTTATACCTTTTTATGGGTAAGTCATCAATTCAACTTTGTGTTTCAATGAAATTGGATTGTCCCCCACATGTACTTAGGTGATTTAGGTTTTTTACCTCTTTGTGTGGCACATTTCCTTTCTCGTTTCATTTTTCCTTTGTGTTATGCATTTCCTTCCTCATCTTGTGTGTTTGTTTCTTGTCGTGTGTGTGTGTACATTAAAGGAAGTTATATCTCCTAAGTGACTCTGTGTAGTCCGATGGAGAAGACATTAGTCCACATTGTGTCTTGATATTTTGGGGCTCCTAATTACTCGTTCCTCACTGTGATCAATCCAAAAAAAGTACAAAGTACATAGCAATATGTTGTCATGCAAATTTATAACATGAAAAGTTTAAACTTCCAAGCATGACGACTTAGCCAAAATTTAATTTTTTTTCCCCGAGTCTTCCCAAAACCCTCCTAAGAAATTCTCTGGCTCAGTTTTACTTCTGTGCTATACCTACCCTAATCCAAAAATTACTTATATGTGTTGTGATAACCTTTACCAAGTGTTTGAAAAATGAAAAAAATTATGAAGTTCTTCTGATGCAGTATTTCTCAAGGAAATTTTATTAGTGAACCTAGAAAGATTATTTTTAGCTTTTCTGGGATAGGTGTGTATTCTACAGGAGAGAATTGAATGCCTGAATTTATTAGGAAGTTGTATTGAGGAGATAATAACATTCACAAGTGATTGAGGAGGATTTAGTGAAGATTTTAAGGTTTAGGAATGATTTCAGTGAAAGTGGGTTTTTGAAGGTGAAGGAGCTTAAAGTTCAAAAAAGAACCTAAGATTTGGAAGATGATTATAAGATCTCCAGAATGAGTTGGAGGATAAAAAATATACCATTGGAATTATAATTAAATTCCCTACATGGTGGTGTTTTCATATTTTTTCACAACACTAGCGTGCTTCTTTCCACAACTCATTTTTGGCAGGTACACCATGTCATCAAAAAAAGGAAGGATATTTTTGAAAGGTTTACAAGAATAATTAGAGATTGATACCCACCCTATTGTCTTCATAAGTATTTTTTCAGTGAAAATCATATAAATAAGTTCCAAAACTACCTCCTGGAGCTTTAGAAACTTCATTTACAAGGTCTCTCTACAGGTACACTCTCACACTTAGAATTTTTTTGCAATGCCACGTGTCAACATGAGGCCAAGGTGAAATTTTGTGTCCCTCTTATCCATTTCCAATTGGAAAATGGGAACTAAAAATGTGCCCCTCCCCTTGTTGATCTCCTGGACCAATCAAATAACCATGTGAAGCCTTAACAAGATCTTTTTGTAAGTTTTCTAGCCCCCACCTCGTGAAACACATGTCTGCCACTTGCCACCATGAGGTTGAGGTGATATTTTTGTCCCTTTCATCCCGTTTCCAAGGTTACCAAGGGGAAAAATTCACCCTCCCCCCTTACTTCCACATTGTTCCTCACATGACCCGAACTCATCCCCCGATTGCTAAAAACAAACTCTTTTCTCTCACCCACAAACGAATGCATGCTCGCCACTTGTCCTCATAGGGAAAAGGATTTTTTTTTTCCATTTCATATGTTTTCCAAGGGGAAAATAGGGAAAAAAATTCACCCTTCCCTAAGATTATGAAAAACCAAAAAAATGGCCAATTCCCTAACTCTAATGTGCTTCCTCCTTCCATCCCTCACCCCATCAATGTATTCACTCATGCTCACCATCAATCACCACTCAGAAGAAAAACTTGAAAGTATGAAGTAAACTCCTAGGAATCCATTAAATATTTTTTAAAATCTTGTTCATATCATTCAAACATAGAAAAACTCCTCCCGTGCCCTAGATGTCAAAATCTTGTCTTGCTCATAACTCATGCTCCCAAACTCTGATTTCCATGAGATTTTAACTGATGGATTCCTTATATGAACACCTCCAAGAAGAGTATTTTCATGACCTAATTAATTTACTCATTTATTTTAATATCCACATTAATTTTCTAGTGAAAAATCACCTTTTCTCAGATCTATGGCATTCAGGCGAGTGAAATCTCGCGAAAATTAGAGCACAGCTTTGAAATGAATTATGTAAATTTTTTCAAGTGGTTTCGTTTGGATCCTAAAATGGGAAGAAAATATATATATTTTTAGTAATCCTTGATATGATACTATAATAAAAATAGTAAGTATGAGAAAAATTTGCATTCATACTCATTATTTTATTCCCTCATGATCGAGACACTCAAAATTGGCTAAATAGGACCATAATGGTGGATATTCTAAAAATAGTAAATGGGTAAAATGAGCCAAAATCGGTCACATTTCAGTCCTTCACACATATCAGCAATCAAAATATGTCCTCTCTCTATTTTCAAGTTAATTCCTGCATTCCCCGATGTTGCGAGCCTAGAGTATCAAAATGAGAAAATTGCCAGTTTTGTATAAAATTCCATTCCAATTTATTTCACATAGATTCCATGATCAAAATATATATGACATGGGTTTTGGTTTCATTTTTCTTCCCTTGCCCATGAATTAGAATGATTTTGTCTCATGCTTTACTCATCATTAGTACTCTCATAATGACAAAAAATAAGATCATGATTGTGTGAACAAAGTGCATCTAATCTATCTCATGCAAATGGTTGATCATAAAGATGTGATAGTGTCTTAAGGATAAAAAGGATTTTCTCACCAAGGGGAGTTATCTTCCATTTTTTTCAGTGGTCAAATTTTCAGATAATCATCACTATTGTTCTCGACATATTCAAGTAGTGTGTCGAAGGTTCATCATTTCAAGAATTTTCAAAAGGGGGGATAAGTGTTAAAAAGAGTCTTAAAAAATATCTTCATTTAAGCATTACTATAAAGGGTCATCTTTGGTGAGGAATTCATATTCAACACCATCAGATCTGATCTTCATCAAAATCCATGCTTTTGAAAATTTCTTCTCTCATTCTTTTTCCACTCCTCTCCCCCTTTCTAATTCTTTGTTGAGAGTAATTATTGCATTTTTTCCTATTCACTTAAGTTACATATTTGTAAATCATAAAAGTATTTTCTAAAAATTATAAGAGAAATAATTGATTTTTCTCTTTTATGGGAAATCAAAATCTCATGAGTGGAATAGGAACATGAAGAGTCATGTGGCAGAGATGAGAGGTCAATTCACATTACTGTAAATTGGGATGGATTCTCCACTCCAAGGGAACCTGAAAATGCTATATTTTGATAGCATCTATGTTTTAGTAATAATGGATTGTGATTTGGGTGTTGAAATTTGTATCACCAACAAATAAAATGTTGAAGATTATTGAGAATATGTTTATATATTTTTTCAATGAATAGAATAATTTTAAATGATTTTTCAAGTCAAGAAAGTAGGAAAAATGAAAATGCAAGTGTATGAACATAAAGTTTTGATTTTTTTAAATAGTAGCCAACAATGACTAGGTTGTTGAGATATAAGTTTCATAATCCATTGTTTGATTGTAAAATAAGTTATTAAAATATTTGTAAAGCCACTAAATCAATCATAATGAGTAATATTATTTAGAAATTAATTAGTAATTGGAAATAATAATTTATTTGTTTTAAAAAATCTATTTATGAAAACTAGATTATTCCCTCTATAAACTTGTGAGAATAAATAACTTGGTAGAAATGTAGATATAAGCAGATGCAAACCTACTCCTCCATGTCTTCCTTGCAAACCTCATAAAAGGTTGTAAGAATATTCTAAGATGGTGTAACCTTATGAATGAATTATTGTGGGTGCTCTTGAAATTGGCCTCCAAACGTGGATTTGATCATGTTACAAGTAGAGAGTTGGCTTAGATATCTACATTCCAATATACAGATATTGGATATAAAAATTGACTGAGTTTTTATGCAAGAATCTAAGAGGAATTTTAAAGGAGAAGAAAACTCTTTTATAGAGGATGAGTAGTGGTTGGAAGTGGTTACACTGGTTGACTAATCTCCAGGTCATAATTGTAATCACTCAGGTTAGCAAGTAGAGTTGGCAATTATAGTTACACATTTATAGGGGTAATGGACATTTGGAATAATAGAAGTTACATCTAGAAATATAATTGCACATACAAATTTATTTCACCCTCCTTTATAGGAATATAGAAGTGGAGTTCAAGTTGAATTTACTGGAATAAGGAAGTTTAGTTCAAGTGTAATTAACTATGATAAGTGAAAGTGGTAGTTGACTAGGAAAATAGGTGCATTTTCCTAATTAAGTAACTAATTTAATTGGTTACAATGTGTAATATAATTAGTTAACCATTTATTTAATTAATGATAACTAATTTAGATAATATGGTGTTGTGGACTAATTTAATTAATCCAAGGGGTATAATGTGCATGATTAATTAATCATAAAGAGATGAATAATAAGATGTGAACTAGGATAATATTGGGAATAAGTATGTAAATTTTGGGGTGTCTACATTTTCCCCTCTTTAAAGTGCTATTGCTTAGTAATAGTACTTTAAAGATAGTAGACACATACATATCAATGAGCAGAAAAAAGTGAAGCATTTGGATGCCCCCACAAGATTGAATGGAAAGGGAATGCCCCCTCAAGTGGGTGGATGATGCAATAAGATAGTGGATGGCCACTTGATAGGAATAATACAAGGAAGTTGAAAAAATATGGAAGGATTTGTGCTTGTATTATGAGCGTCATTTGGAGAGTATGAATACAAGGGAAAAATTTATTTTTCTATTGCACAATACATTTGTCACCATGATTATGAAAGAATGAATATGGATAACCTAGATATGCATAAATAAACAAAAAAAATAAAATATGAAAACAAATCCAATATACATAGTAGTTTTAGGCATCTGGGTTATAAAGGAACCAAGATGTTATCAAACTACTTGTAAGTGGTCCAAAAATAAAACATCAACAATACAACATAACTTTGAAAAATAAGATAATCAACTATGCCCCTAATGCATGCCACAGTGATGAGTATATAGATGCAAATTCCCCAAGGTGGGAATAGGATTAGATTGGAAGAGAATAATATACTTAGAAACTCCTCATGACACTCTTGTTGGATCCGTTTTGTACACGGTCTAAGAGAAATTTCTCTAGGTGAAGTTATCTCACGAAGGAAAAATAATTTTGTGACTTTCCCCAAGCAGAGTTAGTAATCATGCGATGGGAAGAGAGTGATAGTTTTAAGATTGGAATGATCACCAGGGTAGTAGATAAGAGTAATAATTTATCTAGATTGTGTTGAAATGTTTAAAGATCCACTTCAAGGGTTTTCCAATTCTAAGATTTCTGTGATAAGTGAATGTTTGTTCAAAAATTTGTAATGATTTTTGTATTTTTAAATATATGATTTTTTATGGTTTCATTTTTTTAGAAAAACTTGACACAAAAAGAGGAGTGACATGTTTCTTAAACCTGATTTATTATGGATAAATGATGAAGCTAAAATCATAAAACAAGCCCAATATGAATAGAAAGGAACTACACAAAATTTATATGATAACTAGGATGAAGAAATTTCCTACAATTGGTCTAAAAAAAGGTAAATAGATTACAACAAAATAACAAACTAAAAAAAGCAAAAAACATCATCACAATGTTGACAAACCACAACAGTACAACACAATTTGAGATAACGACTTATAATAACACTTTGAATGTGTTCCAAATTGAAGAATAGATAGATATGAATGTCCACAAGTTATATCTTAGAATGTGAGAGGATTAGATTGAGATGAAGAACATAGTGATGCTTAGATACTCCAAAAACAACTCTTGTAATATCCCATTGAATTTGACCTGCATTGGATTAAAATGTGAAATCCAAGTGCACTCTAAGTAAAGTTATATTATGAAAAGGGGAATTGATTTATTGTCATGAGCATAGATATACACCATGGGAAAGAATAGTAATTAATGAAAGATTATCGGGAACGATCATGAGGAGTGTTGTCAAATGGTAAAATTTTTAAACTATATTATCCAGTTGTTTTTTTTTATTATCCAGTTGTTGAAAGTTAGTCAAACATTATTTGAATGTTTTGATTTCAACATTTTATACTTTTTTTTGGATTTTTAAACAATTTTATATTGTTTTTGTGTTTTGAACAATTTTGTATTGCTTTACATTTTTGAAAATAGTTGAATGTTTTGGTGGTTTTTAAACATATTTGAATGTTTTTTAAAAAATATATTTGAATTTTTTTTTTAAAAACATATTTGAATGTTTTTTTGTAGTTTTTAACATATTTAAATGTTTTTGTATTTTTGACTTGGTATAAGGGTTACATAGTCTAAACTAATGTTCAAACAATTATAAGCATTTCATTCCACTGAAAAAAATGTATATGGTGTAATGATAGGATGTATAACTCCACTTGTGACTCCACGTAACTATGAAGATGTAAAGGCTCATCACCAAGATCCAAGAAAGACATGAAAACTAGATAAATAATGATATGAAAATGAAGATGATGGATTCCAAGACACAAGGTGTAACAATGGTCCATGTGAGAAAATGTAATGCATCTCCAATCAATATTATTTGACCGATTCTAAGATTATTTCAATTTATATATTTTTACTAGACTTAGATCTGTTGATGGCCTATTGATTGGCAAGATCCGGTTGAAGGAATTATTGTTTCCATTTTAACATATACAACTTATTAGGATGTTTTTGATCAAGCACATTTGATTCATATTTTATGAAGACTTTATTGGTTAATTATTTTTTGAAGGACCCCATAAATCTTGTCCCATGCCACTAGTAAGAGATAAGGGATCAACAACGAAGACAAAATGTAGGTGAGTAAGTACACCTACCCCCTTTCCCAATCACATACTACGAGTAAGTAGTATGATTTTATCACTGAAGACTATGAAGGAAGAAAGGTGTGGTAATTGATTTTTATTTTTTGTATTTTTATTGATTTTTTCCTTATTTATTGATATTGTCCTTGTTGGGAAGGAACATTCTTCCTCCAATTATTAGTAGTATGCGACTAGTAGTATGTAAGGGTTCAACACTGTAGATTGAGCTAGATGGTCAATATATCTAGGTAAATAAGTTCAATGTTTCTCTTAAAGAGAGATTTTTTGAAAGGAGGATTTTCCATCAATAAGATTCTAGAAAAACCCGTAGGTAAAAATATCTAAAATAGTAAAAACCATAACAAGGATGAGACACACAATGCCCAATAAGGACAAGGTTAAATTGTGTCGTAAAGGTAAAGAATACAAAGATATGATAATGTTATGATTAAGATATCTTCCAATGGATGAAACAATAAAAAAAATTTATATTATGAGTTAACCGTGTAAGAGACCTTCCCTAGTGTAGAGAGAACTAATTGAAGAATATGTTTCTGATTCTCCATTTTTGATGTTAAAAAATGTTTTAAGGAATGGTTTGATATGGAGATTTATTCTATTTTTATGCTATTTGATATTTTTGAACTTTGGAAAATAAGGGTTTGCAATGAAATCATCAGGAGAGAGGTCCATATTTATGAAAATTGAACAATATTGACTTACGAGACTTGGGCAGATGAGATACAAGTCAACGCAGTGAATCAAATGATTCGATGAGTTTTTAGATATGAGACTTGAGAAGAAAAGGTCTAAGTCAAAGAAGTGAATCAAATGATTTGATGAAACCTAATTTATAAGACTTGGGTGGACAAGATCCTAGTCAAAGAGGTGAATCAAACAATTCAATTAATCAAAAGCTATGAGACTTGGGAGAATAATGGCCAAGTAACAGGACTAAATCAAACAATTAAATGAGTCCTGATTTACAATACATGGGCGAATGATATCCAAGTAAATGAGGTGAATCAAATGATTTAATGAGTCCTGAGATATAAGAATTGGGTGAATGAAATATAAGTCAAAGGATGAATTATTATATAATTATTCAATGAAATCGAAATACCTACGTTATGTTAGAGGAGGATTTTCGAGGAAGAGAATGTAGACACAAAATTATGCACTTTACACATAATTTAGCCCGATCTTATACTACTATTTAGAAGGTTCTCAAGTGGATAAAATAATAATTAATCCCACCTTTTAGCCACCTCTATTTTGTATTTTATTTTGGCATTCCCGCATATTTTATTGCACTTCTCCATCTATTTTACAACTACCCCATAATTCTAGCCAAAAATAAGGGCGGCCCAGCCTATACTGGGGCACCCCTATCCTACTTTGGGTGCCCCATTCTATGCACATCCTTTCCCGCTTATTTTTGGGGCCTTTCTAGCCTTTTTTGTCTTTATTTTTTTGCCAGTTGGCCTTGTTGGGATTAATTATGAAATTAAGCTTGATATCCCTATAAATATAAAGCTATAAGATCATAATAAGGGTCCTAGTTCATAACACTACTATCACTCCATCTAGATTTGCATCCATTTCATCACTTGCATCTACATAGTTCTATGCATCAAGGCTACGATATTTACATCACACACACTACATAGGGGGAGGGATTCTATTCTATTCCATGTACGCATGTTATTTATATTTCCTATAGTTATTATTTCTTTCTACTTCACAAAGTGTGAATGGAACAAGAGAACCTAAGGCATGACATGTACACACACACACACACACCAGAACTACATCCGGGTCTGAAATGTAGTGCAATTCTCAGTGATAAGACTACAAGTTTGGCATCTAAGGTCATTCCGACCCATTCATTTTTATATTTTATTTTTATAGGGTTTGATACTTCCTTTTGCATTGCAAGCCATTACACAGCTCACCCGACAGATCTAGTGCAACAGACATGAATTATTCAAAGACATCTTGCGACCATGTCATATTCACTTTTTGATCATTTATAGTGTTCACAGCACCCAAATTATAGACCAAGGCACCTTAGGGTGCCCCAGTACACTCCCAAGCACACGAGTCATCTTAGATCCTCCATATTTTTTCTTCTCATGGTCTCTAAGTGTTCATCAACACTTCCTGATTTCATTTCTAGATCTGTGACAACCTGCAATAGTTACTGCCAATTAGATAATATTTTATCTTCCTTCTCTTGCACATTTAGGGTTTTATTTCACTTAGAGTAATTAATTAAATTTAATCTTTACTATTTTAGTATTTTATTACAGCATTTTATTCCTCCTAATTAGATTAACATTAATACCCTAGTGTCCTCTTTTAGTTCAAATAGATCCTTATTTCTGTTAATCATTTTGGTGAACCTGGCATCTCCTTTTAGCACCTTCTAGGGTTTCTTACCTCCCTTTCCCATGGCTCGTTATCTTGAGGAATTTACTAAAGCTCACCTTAAAGCCATCAATGACCACCTTGCCAAACACCCACAGGATTTAGATTTATTCTTACATGTGGATCATGGAGAGGCTACTAATTTGGCTAAACTCCATCCTTCTATAGATTTTCCCACTTTCAGCTCCACTCAACCCACTGCTTCTACACTCCCACCTATCTCTACTGTTCTTGTTACAATTCCCACTCCTACTAATCATTTCACACCTCCTTTGTAGGTAATCAAGATTTAACCTCTTTATATCATGATCTCTAAGCTCAAATTCATAAATTAAAACATGTTACTAAGTCTCCTTATTTTTATTCTACCTTCTTGTTGCGTAATACCTTTTCACCTATCATTTCCACCAACCCCCTCCCTCTTAACTTTGTCACCCCTAAATTTGCCTCTTTTAATGGACATGGCGACCCACATGAGCACATCTTTGTTCATACCATGTTATTTGTCTCAATTTTGCTGATGATCACCTCCTCTTGACTAAAATATTTCCTTAAAGTCTCCATGACTATGCCACGTGATGGCTCTATGATTTACCTATCCATTCCATATCTTCCTTCACACATTTAGTTGATGCCTTTCTCACACACTTCACCATCAACATTGGTTCTAAGATGACCTACTTCCATCTAGCGTAACTCAAGCAAGGACCCAATGAGAAATTTTCCAATTATGTTTTATGATAAAATAATAATCTTTCAAAAATGACTAATGTACTGGCCAATTCCAAACTGCAAGATTTGTTCATACAAAGTCTCTTAGCACCTCTCCAAGAAAGTTTTCTCTTAGAGAAATTTTCTTCCTTTGATCAACTTTTCCATACTCTTAAACTCTAAGAGTCTAAGATATTATCCATTGGAAAACTTAAGTATCAGGAAAAACATTCCTCCTCCACTCATTTTCCAAACAAGACACCATTCAAACCTTATACATATAAGCCAAAACAAATAAGCTCACTGTTAATGCTATTACCCCTTCCAAGGAAATTCCATCCCAACCGCCCAGGTTCATGTTCACTAACCTTCCTATGACACCATATCTTATTCTAAAACAACTCCTTGACATCAATCTAAAACATTCAAAGGATGTGATTGACTATCTAGCCTTAATTGGATTCGTAAATATCAAGCTATTATTTCTATGAACCATTTGCACCTTAAATTTTTTTACAACAATCAAGTTATTTCCATTAATGACATCCCTCCTTCCCCTCCACTATATTTACCTTCTTGTTCCACTCCTTGTGTGTCTACCCCTCTTACTCACATAGCTCCTCTAAAGTCACTGCCTATGCATCCTATTTCTACTTCACCTCCTCGATTAGCCCCTACATGACCACTGCATTCCATTAGTCCTATACATCAGCATAGGCCTATTCCTATGACTACTACTATATCCCATTGGGGATCACCACCTTGTTTTATTCCATATGGCTTATCTTCTCTCTTATGCAAAACACCTCCATCACCCACACACTTTACTGTACCATGACATTCATCTTATATACACCCATCAAACTCATATTAGCTTCACTCCCCCACATAGTATTTGTCTCCCATACCACTATTACTTGAATATCATCCTGTGGTTTCATCATCCCAACCACCGGTTGACAGACCTTCATCCTTTGATCTCATCATGTGATTTCACTTACCGGACTACTTAGGGGGCATCATCATTCCCAATCCCCCTTCTTCATATTAGCATAGTTACATCTCTATTCTTTACATTCTCCTTCACACATACGTATACTTATTACACCTTTTATCACCCTCGTTACCTGATGACACACTCTTGTGCTTCGATTCACACTGGACTATTGAGGGATTACCATTACGCTGAACCCCACACATTACACGTTAGGTCTACACATTTACATTCTACCATCATTTATATACATAACCTACATCCTACATTATCCTACATATACCTCATCTATTATTCATTTATACATCATCTATGTCATACGTGTTACACTAGTCGTCGTTACTTTTGAGTCTAGTTTTACATTTCATCCATGAATTCTACATACTATGCTAGGTTATAGTATATATGGATATAGCTTTGCATTTTTCTACTACATATCCTATTTATGCCGACACATATCATTGTATCTTACACATTACATATACATCCTACAAATCCACATTACATCCTACCTATCCTACATGCTACACTATATTTCCTTAAAAATGGGTCTAGTTTTACCTATTATCATTACACATTTTTTTTATATTTACACACTTATTACATTACACATTCCATAACCACTACACATCCTACATTGCATTATTCACATTACACATTTACATTCTGTATTCCTCACTTGGTTGTTTATCCTACGTTGTCTTCTATGCACTGCACTTACTAATCTATGATGCACTCTAGTTCCTTGGTCCATACTCGAATACCGAGGGTTTAAAAAATAAAATGGACCTCCCTTTCATCATGCGACATCTTTCTCATCCAACATTTCCAAATTTAGTGACATACGCCTTAGGTTAAATTATCACCCATTCTATCATCTTGTCGTGGTATACGCTTTAGGCTAAATCACATCCCCATTATCATCTTGTAGTGGCATACACTTTAGGGTACCTCAATACTTCCTTTTTTTTCATCCCCTAGTGACATATGCTTTAGGCTAAATCGTCACCCATTTTCACTCCATCTCATAGTGATATTCTCTTAGGGATAAATAATCACTCCTCCATTCAACAAGTCATGGTATACACTTAGGATATAGGGTTCACGCATATCTTTCCATAAGTCTCCTCACCATCCACTAATTCTATAGTGATATATGCTTAGAGATAAATCATCACTCACACATTCCACAAGTCATGGTATACGCTTAGGCTATAGGGTCCACACATATCTCTCCATATGTCTCCTCACCATCCACTCATTCTCTAGTGATATACACTTAGGGATAAATCATCACTCCTCCATTTGAAAATTTTTGGTATATGCTTAGGCTATAGGGTCCACACACATCTCTCCACATGTTTCATGCCATCACCACTACACATACACACTCATCACAAAATGCTAGACACACCCTACACTACTCGACCATTTCCCAATGACACACTCTTGTTTATGGTTCATTATTGACTACTGAGGGAAAAAAAATGAACCTCGCTACATACATTTCATCCACTCAGGGGGAATGATGCTCCTATCATTCCATTTTGTATTCCATTCCATCCATCCACTACATATTGTATTGTCTTGAGGGAATTTAGTCTTTCTTTCCAATGTTCTACATGTTCACTTTACTACACATGTTAGAACGTTTCTTATATGTCATTATCATACACATATGTGCATTCACACTTTTGTATAGTGTGATCATAAACACATGACTCTACACATGGCATAGATTCTAGACTTCTACGCATCCTATACTGGTCATTGGCGGCATCCACATTTATCTTTTCCAGATGCTATTGTTTTATTTTGTACTTAACATCTTATAATACTTATTCATGCACTCTTGGACATAGTGTTTATCACTCTAACATGCTAATGGGTTTTCAATGTGTAACACTTGTTTTGTAGGATTACATGTTTCTATGAATACTTGTTTTTTTCTACATATCTGCTTTATTTTCCATTATATGTGGGCTTTTCCATTTTATTATGTGCGCATGTTTCTATTGTTTGTGGCCATGATGGCCTTGTGTGTCTTGTGAAATCGTGAGTGATGTCCCATGTTTGAAAACTGCTTTGTGTAGTTTTCTTGTTTTCTTGTGTGTTTACACTACTCTGTTTAGTAGTTACTACATTGTCTGTGTATTTTACACTTGTCTTATTGCATGCATGTTTTTTTAGACTAACAATTGTATTGGCTAGCCTTCCCTTTTTGTGTGTGCCTTGGTATCTACCAAGTGTTTCCCTTTCCCCCTGCAGAGAAGATTTCTACAGGTTAGAGTGTGGTTGGGTCCTCTTTTGGAAATGCATTTTCCTTTCCATGATGTCACATGCACCCCCAAAGAGGGGGGAATCATTAAGGGTTTTCTAATAACACATCATATTTAAAATGGTTCAGACACATTGAGTGAGTTTAGACTAGTCTATGCACTCCATACACAACAACCATAACAAGACATGACGTCCTTTGGAAATTATGTGGAGCAGTTACAGGCTTGGGGGTTACAGTGGATGTGCCTCTCTACACTTTTCCATCCAGTGGCATCAGATCTCCCAAAAAACTAGGACAGTAAATATATATCTTCACATATTTTAGCAAAAGTGGTTAAAGTTGGAGGACACAACACATTTCCTCCCTATACTTCTTCAACCAGGGTGGTGTGAGATCACCCAAAAAACTCGTGACAGTACAAGATATCCTTCTACACCCTTTTTCTTAACATGGATCAGGTGCACATGTTCCATTTACACTTTTATTCTATCATATTTTACATTTATGTACTTTACACATGCATATTTTACACAACTTTTTTACATATATACATATTTGACTACTTGATCATTTTCTCCTTACATGTCTTCAGTATGAGAAATAAGCAGTCAAATTAGGGGCAAGAACAACCATAATAGTGATAATGAAAATGATAACACACCACTATAGGAATTTTTCTTTACTAACCATGTAGGTACACTACACACATGTTCTGCCTTAGTTTCACTCTCATCACTTTTTATGTGCATTTTTCATATTTAGAATCTATGCTCCTACACATGTTTCTTTTTTTGTCATTCCATGGTTGATTCTAGTCCAGCGACATGTATTCATCTGCACTCTACATGGATATCGGGTACGCATCTCTATCTACTTTATGTTACCGAGCTTTCCACTCACCAACATAAAGTGGGGGAAAAATGTAGACACAAAATTATGCACTTTACACATAATTTAGCCTGGTCTTATACTACTATCTAGAAGGTTCTCAAGTGGATAAAGTAATAATTAATCCCAACTTTTGGCCACCTTTATTTTATATTTTATTTTGGCATTCCCGTATATTTTATTACACTTCTCTTCCCATTTCACAACTACTCCGTCATTCTAGCCCAAAATTAGGACACCCCAGCTTGTATTGGGGTACCCCGATCCCACTTTGGGTGCCCTAGTCTATGTACATCCTTTCCTGCTTCTTTTTGTGGCCTTTCTAGACATTTATTATCTTTATCTTTTCTCCATTTAGCCTTATCGGGATTAATTATGAAATTAAACTTGAGAGCCCTCTAAATATAAAGCTATAAGATCAAAATAAGGGTCCCTGGTTATAACACTACTATCACTACATCTAGAGTTACTTCTAGATAGTGTCATGTATCAAAGCTAGGAGATCTACATCACATACACTGCATAGGGGGAGGGATTCTATTCTATTCCATGCACACATGCTATTTACATTTCTTATAGTTATTATTGCTCAGTACTTCAAAAAGTGCAACTGACATGAGAGAACCTAGGGCATGACATGAACACACACACCAGAAATACATTTGGGTCCAAAATGTAGTTCAACGCTCAGTGATAATACCACAAGTTTGGCGACTGAGGTTAGTCTAACCCATTAATTTACATCTTTTATTGTTCTAGGGTTTGATACTTCCTTTTGCATTGCTGGTCATTACACATCTCACTTGACAGATCCATCATAATAGACATGAATTATTCAAATACATCTCTTGACCATATCAGATTTAGGTTTTGAGCATTTACAGTGTTCAAAGTGCCTAAATTTTAGACCAGGGTGCCCTGGGGCGCCTCAGTACACTCCTAGGTGCCTCGATCTTCTCATATCCTCCAAATCTATCCTTGGCAGGGTCTCTGAGTGTTTGTATACACTTCCTGATTTCATTTCCAGATCTGTGACAACCTACAATAGTCACTACCAATCAGGTAAGCTATTTATCTTCCTTCTCTTACACAATTAGGGTTTTGTTTCACTTAGAGTAATTAATTACATTTATATTTATTGTTTTAGTAATTTAATATAGTGTTTTATTCCTTCTAATTAGATTAACATCAATACCCTAGTGTCCTCTTTTAGGTCAACTAGATCCTTATTTTTTTAATTAGAGAATATGTCAAAATTCATATTCATCCATGAGTGGAAGAATGTGAGGAAAGAAGGATCGATCCCTAGATATACATACGAGGCTCCTTATAATTTGTAGAGAGAAAATATTCAATGTTTCTCCATCGAGGGTGTGGATTAATTGATTTGATGAAAGATTTGAAATTAAATCTTGAAATGGTTGTATAAGAATATTCTTGCATACATGTACTTCATAGATTGTATGCATGTATATTTATCGAGATGTAGGAATCATCATTCATCAGGTTCCTGCAAGAGTGATATTTTTAGGGATTATGGACACAAAAGTTTGTGTTATTGCAAGTGTCCAAAGTTGTTGTGGTTGTATGTCTACAACAATACTAGAGATGTTAGGCGTAGGAGCCGGTTGTGAAATAATAGAATCAAGATAAATGGTGCTTGATGATGGACCCTATTCTACAAATTCTATAATTATATCAAGGGTTAAAATGGAGTCTTGAAGAAAGGTAAACTTCTCATTCGATGGTAGAAGTTTGTTGTCTAAAACATGTTCAATGTCTATTTGGATAAACAAAAGAACATATGGAGAAGAGATTGATTATTTTGGAGGGAGCAATACTTGACCTTCATTGTGATCTCATTGAGTGTTAGTATGTATAGTAATTTGGAAAACATTCAACTCTTCATTAGAATTTTTGGTAGTTGACGTGTCTTCAGTTATGATAGATTTTTTATCAAGATCTATAAAGATGACTCTGTCATCAAGTAAGTCTTGGACATAATTCTTAAATCACGCACATATATCTATGGAATTTCCATCAATGTGATGGAAGTCACATTATGTATGAGTTTTTTACAAGTATGACTTAGGTTCCCCTTTAGGAAAGGGTTTTGTAAATAGATATTTGATCATTTTAGCCTTTACTAGTTGATGAAAGACACTAAAGAGACTTTCTTTACGGGGTGTAAACTGGCATTTATCTTTATGTGGATTGGTGTCTTTGCTAGGTTGTATGGTTGGATTTTTACTATTTTTTCATGTATGTTGTGCACATTTTGATTATCTGTGACACCATAGTTGAAGACATTACGGGTTTGATATTTATCATGATGAGTACTAGGGTGGTTAATATTATGATTGTGATTGTGATTGTGACATTCTATTTATAATGAGGCTTGATCAAGCCTCTAGAAATGAGGGATTTTTCTATTTAAGTAAAGGTGAATTCATAGTCAAGGTTGAAAGATAAATTTTTGATGAACTTCTCTGAGAGGTCTGTGAAGGTGGTGATAGATCCCTTTGGAAGGTGTAAGAAACAATATAAAGCTTTTCATCCTAGAATTTTAGGGAAAAGGAACAAGAGAAAGATATATTTATATGCCACTTCATGGCCTGCTATGGAAAATTCTTTGATATACTCTCTAGGATTAGTTTTTCCCTTGTATTTTTTGAATTTGGGTGTCTCAAAATATTTTGTAAAGGGTGTGTGTAATATTTCCATGTCAAATGGATAGGGATAAAATTCATCAAAATTGAATTGTTTACATTGTTTTTTCATACCCAAAATAATGTCTTTCATCATTTTCCATTGCTGAGAAAATGATGAATTATGTGAATCCAAAATTATAATGAAAAATGGGGAAGAGCAAAGAAAGGTACGATGAAGAACTCAACCCTTAGCAAATTGAATTCTAAGATGGAAGTGTTGACAAAATTTCCTCGGTTCCCATTCAGATTAGTGAACTAGTACTAAAATAAATAAGTAACTCAAAACATTTGAGGGTTTAAGGTACCTCAAGATGATGATGATGATGAGGATGGGCGCAAAGATAGCTCCTCCTTGTTACAACCTTGATAATTTGCACAATAAAGATAACTAGAAAGAAATATGGGTTAGATGGTAGATGGGGGATTGCATGAAGAAGTCAATTCTAAGAAGTGTAAAATTCCTTATGCGTATGTCAACCCCATGTTTGATAAAGATAGATGAACTAAATAAATATGGATTCGATATAAAATGCAGAATTTGAGATAATATAAACTGGAAAATATTGATATAAGAGAATAGAAGTGGATTTGATCTAAATTGACATAAAATAAACCATACCCGACTGGGGTGACGGTGACCTAGGAATATAAATGACTAGTTAATGGTGATTAGGGATGGATGAGAGACCTATAGAATAGACCTATAAGCTCTTCTGTGGCTAGATGTGGGTAGATCTAGATTTGAAGATTTTTTTTGGAAAAATAGACTGGATCTAGATATGATATGGGAAATCTATGGAAACAAAAAGGATGCAAGAGAATGGATAGATTTGATAACTCGAGATAGGGTTGACAGTGACTGGGATAAGTCGATGATGACTGGGCCTAAAGATGAGAAGTAAATACAAAAATACACAAGAAGACCTTAAGCTCTCAAATAATTCCCTCTTCTAATCTCCAAATTGCATCATTCGATCTCTCTCTCTAAGTAGGAGGGAGTATGGGTGTATTTATATGATGAGTGGATGGATGTGGAGAATAGGAAAACATTTAATAAAGGTAGGAGGGAGGTAGGAAAATATTAAATAAATTCATATGGAGTATGAAATTATTTAATGGAGGTGGTTGAGAATGTAGGGATTGATAAAAGGTGGTTGAGAGGAAGGAAAATATTAAGTCAAGGCCAAGGGGAGATGGAATTATTAAATGAGGGCCTAGGGAGGATAAAATGGAGCATATAGGGAGGATAAATGATAGGAAAATATTAAATAAGGGTAGATGAGAACCTAGAGATGATAAATGGGGTGCTTAGGGGGGATAAAAGAGGTTAATAAATATTTCTAGGGATAATCAATGGGATGTGATTAGGATATAAATCTGATTAGGGATTAATAAAATGAGATTAGTGGTGAATTAAAATAAATTATTGGAAAATAAAATAAATTATGGGATAATGTTGGAAAGTGGAAAATTTGAATAAATGGGATTTAAGAGGGAAAGGGGAATTCGAATGAGTGACCATGGTGAAAGATAACAAATGCAAGGTGAAGAGGGTAGAGATACCAAATTTTAGTGTCTACATTTTCCCCTTTTTATCAAGTGGTTTGTATTGGGCAATCCATGAGACGAAAAAAAGAAGGGATTGACAAGATGATTGATGATGGAGGATTTTTGATGAGGTGCTCCCCCTCAAACTAGGGATTGATAATACAAAGGGGAATCAATGATGATTTTGAAAGAGATAGATGAGAAGGATAGAAATAATAATAAAGAGCAAGCGATGAATAATAGAAGATGCCATAGGCAAGAAGGATTCAATTAAAAATGATTACTTCAATAAATTTGGACTTATTCTAGTTTGAGTAGGAAAATAATATAGCCAATATTGGAATCCAAAAATACTTGTTTTGGGTTCTAGAATGTTAAATATTGGAATTATATGGACTCCAAAATCACACATATTGGATTCCAATATCGCATATATTGGAATCTAGAATCACATTTAGTGGAATCCAAAATCACATATATTAGAATTTACTACACTCTAAAGTCCCATATATTGGAATCCAAAGAGTCAAATATTGGAATCCATTATACGGGCTAGTGTCCGTTAGGAATTATCTATGCTTTGGACTAAACAGAACATGTATCTGTTTTATATGGGCTAGCACTTGCTAGGCATTATTTATGATTTTTTATGTACATAACATATTTATATTTTATTAAAACTAGGGGATGCCAACCATTATTTATGCTATGTTATATAAATAAAAAGTTTATGTTTTAAATGGGCTCACAGCCGCTAAACATTATGTATGCTTTATTATATACAAAACATGTTTATGTTTTATACGGTCTAGTAGACACTTGGCATTATTTATGACATGTTATTTACAGAGCATGTTTTTGTTTTATACGGGATAGTGAACATATTCTATTGTCCTTAAATGCTTGCAAGAAAGGCCATAACATGGTGTTAAATTTGATGCCTGTTTAGACTTTTTTATCTGTGAAATAGTTACAAATCTTTGAAATAACTGTCACATATGACTTTCATATTTTAAATATGACCATCAATTTTTCTAGAGATTTATTTATATATTAATTATATTAAAAAATAGTAATAAAAATTAAGTATATACAGTATAATTTTATATTTATTTTATGAAAATTGTAAAAAATATACTATTTTACAATTTTTCAAGGGCAAGTTTTTCTGATAATTCAACATAAAATTTATTCAATCATACCATTAGCTTATAATCAGTGAAAATATAAATCCTGCCAACTTATATTTTTAAAATCACATCATGATATAATAGAGTTACACAATACTTTCATAATAACTTATGTATGTATATATTATTGATAATGTTAAGCAGTACCATCATAACAACATTCTAAAAAAATAAATAGTTATTTAGCATTTTCCTACTCCAAATGTTTGATGCCCTTTACCACATTCAATCCCTAAGACAATATTCATGATATTTTTTTGTACAAATCGACCATCAACCATTTATATTTTTTACAATATTTACGTCTTCTTTTCATCCTGACCATAATATTTTTAGGAGGGTTTCCCTTTGCACCTAATGTAATGCACAAAGTGTTTTTAGAACTGTATGAAAAATATTTTCTACTCCAAAACTTTTCTAGGTCCCTTATTGTTATTCCCTTGACTATATTACAATGTTCCTTTCCCCAAGTGAGTCTTGGATTCAATATGGTCGATATTTTTTTATTGAATCCCGTTGATATTTTTTTAACATCACCATAAATGAGATTGTCATGCTAGAATCCCAATTCACAGTATGGTGATACTAATTTTAAAAAGTATGACATGCCACCTCGTAGGTTGAAAACTTTCATATTGAACCTAAATGACATCTTCCTAGTGTATGTTTTGTTTATCCCATAAAACATCTCCTCAATATACAAAATAAGTAAATAACTCTTATCGATACCTATAGGGAAGTAAAATAATTTCATTTTCATCGGTCACATATCAATTATAACCAATTGAAATAAACAACATTTTTTCTTATGACTAACAGTTACCAATTGATATTGCGGCTTAGATTACACCACATTTACACGTTGTTGGATCCATTGATGCAAGATATATTTCAAATAAAAAATCATCAATTCATAATGTATTTCTTGCTATTGAAAATGTGAGCATAATGTATTTGAAATAAACATTAATCAATTCATAATCAATTTCAGGCTATGGAAAATGAAAGCTTAAATAGATAAACATAGTGGTTTCTGCGGTGATATGGAAAGTACAATATCAATCGTTTTATGTATTATAATTCAAATTTAGAAGCCACTAGGCTATGATTATATTTGTTGAACCACCCTTTGGTGGAAAACAGTCCTTGACTATTGATGAGGATTTACGACTACTAGGCTATGCCATCATTGGTTGAACTAAACTAGGCTAGACAACCTTTAATGAGGATAGCCAAGTGTTGCTTTACATATGTATGAGCTGGATCAAGCCGTATGTAGTTCTGTTTATGATGATGTTGAAGCCAAAACAATGTCAATTCAATGTAAGTAGAAAATATGCAGTAGTGAATCAGTGAAACATTGTAGATAGTATGTAGTTGTAAATCAATGAGATATTGATGAATGTAAGGTTTTTTAGTCAAACCATTACTGTATTGAACGTGGATGTATAGAGTCTGCTAAGCTCTATATACTTCATTTTAAATTATTATTGTAGCTTACAAATGGATTTCTTTAAAATTTATCTTTGAAATTATGCCAAGCATATAAACTAATTTCTGTTAGTTATCATTTCTTATAAAGTACACATGAATATCATACCATGTTGTGAGTTTTTATTCATGTTGGATACCTCTGCGCCCTCCATGGTTACATTATTTGGTTTTTGGTTTTCTACATAATAATTTATTGTCTTATAAATTTTTGGGGCTTATTAGCGGTTTTGTTTGTAAATTCACATGATTAACATACCTAGATTTGATGGCGTATTCATGGACGATGTGCCCGCATCCTCCAAATTTGTCATCTGAATTGTAAAAAATATATGTTTGTTAAAAATTGAAAACCATGGCAATTAAAGATAGATCTCAGTAAACATATTTATTAAATGATTAAAATTAAATCAACATGTTGAACTAGTTGTGTAATGTCAAGGTGAAATAGTTGTACATCATATTTTATAGCTTTGTGTTTGTTTACATACACAATAATTGTATAAGTAGAATATTTAGTTTAAATTCCATTAAAAAAATCACTTGTTGAAGTTGTCTTCGGTGACTAAACTTCCTTCATATGAGAATAATAATGTTTTAGAAACATTGCTTGACAATGTGTCTCAACAATAAAAACAATAGATGGTTTGGAATCTACCAATGCATGGAATGTGAAACTTCTGCCATAAAGCACTAATACTAGAGAATTTTCGAAAAAAAAAATTGAGTGAACATATCGGCCCAAAACTCATGTGATATTTTGCAAGGAAAAGGATGGATGTTTCCTTGTAGGCTAATTTAACTTGCAGTTACTAATTCTTTTGGTAGTTTCTCCATCCAATTCCTAGTGACATCTTATCTATAATCATTGTTATTGTCACAGTTGTGCACTCTAGATTTTGTGTACATAAGACACAAAATTTTGAATATCCCATTGCTATTGTAGAGTTTTTAGCATCCATCTAGAATTGATACTCCACTATCTTTAACCTTTTCCATGTATCTTTTTACTGTTATTTCACCGAATTGTTGTTTGATAAAATAGATGATGTAATGATCAAAGAGGAATACATGTTGAATGTGTGTTTTATTGACTTTATCCAAGCTGATCATGGAGAAATCCTTTTTTTTTGGGAAGGATTACCTGTAGATACAAAGCAAAACCACCAAATGATATTAAATAGAAAGAGCTATAGGACTTCCTAGCAAGGCTAGATTCGAGAAGCGTGATGTTTCCTTGAATGGATGTCAATCCTCTATTTTTATCAAATTAATGACAATAAATACAAGAAATAAACATCATATTACTAACACTTTGATTTAGGTATCTTAAAACGTTATCAACAAAATAGATTAAGAAAATTATTAAATTCTAAACTAATCTAGCATCAAGAAAGGTATGTTTCTGATTGGGACATTTCAAAAAGGTGTTAGGTAAGGTCACAAAGGTATCTGGTAAGGTCTGGGTGGAGTTTATGTTATTTTAGAGGAAATTTTGTGAAGGTTAACATAAAACATAGTGATTGATATCGGTCTGGTGACTGATGCCAGTAGAGAGGGGAGACTGACAACGGTTAAGATGACTAGCATTGGTAGGAGAAATTTGGTAGTAAATTATTGAACAAAGGTTTTTAGGCTCTCTGTGATTACACAAAGAGTGAGGGTAATATGGTTTGGGTTGCAATATGGCTGAGAAGACTTAGGGATAATAAGAAGGAGGTTTAGAATGGTGAAAAGGCTTGGGATGGTTGAATAGTGGTTTGATGGGAGGAAGATGATGTACAGGAAACATAGGAAATAAACTACTAAAAGGAAACAAATATCTACAAAGGGAATAATAAAAATAATTAGGATCACAATACCTACTTGATGTCTTGCAGATATTTGGAGGCAGAGGAGGACGATAGTTTATCTGTGAAGATGTTTTGTGTTTAGTGTCACAAAAATACTCTTAGAGTGTTCCCACGAATATTCCAATGCTCTGGAAGGGAAAATGGCTTCTTGTCTTACATTTTGGTTGTGTGTTCGTCGTCTGGATATAGGAGGGCTTGAATATTCTCACTTCAATGTAATAAGGCTCCCATAACTTAATGAAAAACCTGTGTAAGGAGTTTTGAAAGTGTATATAAGGTAACTGATGACGGTTAGGTGACCAATGTTAGTTGAGGAGTAACCAACGTCGGTTAAGGTAGGAAAGTCTAGGTTTACCAAAAATAGGTAGATATTTACTATTTTTGGCGTGATTTTGATTGAGTCTACTTAGGGAAGTGGATTTCACATGAGATAAGGAAGGAAGATCATAGAATAAGTCCAATTAGGTTTAGGAAGAAGTATTATTTAGTTAGGTTAAGTGGTCACTCAACACTGAGAGTGATGACTCAATACTGAGAGTGATGACTCAATCATTGTGAGTTAAATGCCCCTAGAATAGGTCCAGGGTGAGGTGTAATGATGAGGTGGAGGTGTGAGGGTGAAATTAACTTAATTAAAATAATTAAATTAATTAATAATGTGAGGATGAATATTAGTATGGGATGAAGGGATCATGATTAGTTAAATGTATTACATTAATTGATTGAAGTAGACCAAGGGGAGTGTGACCCAAATTTGGTGTCTACATTTGCACCTTTTTATTGTGTAGCTTATGTTGGTAAGCGATGCTGAAAAAAATATGTATTCAATGTCCCATGTATAAACGGATATTAGGTTTCCCCAAGTAGGGCTGAAGGTTATCCCCCTCAAACCACGAAGCGATGAGGTAGGAAAAGTAGTTGGGGAGTGGTGTGATAAATAGGTGATTGATGAAAGTGAGGGTTAGTAGGTAAGGGTATGGTCATTTTAGGTAATGGGTAATGGTCATATTGGGTAACAAGTAATGGAAATCGAATGCACACACACATATAGATTGTGATACGGGACCATGCGGAAGAGCTTGTAAACTTTACATTGTCAAAAGGGTGATATGTTTATCCAAATGAGGTTAAAGTGATTCAGGTATCCAAGGTATAGGATATGGTCATGAAGCAAAATGAGGTCCGGTGTAGGAACGAGTAATAGGTTTTGTTCCATGGCACTGAAGGTATGGTCAGGATAAACATCACGTCATTAAGCAAGGTATGTAGACACCAAATTTGTGTCTTACGACCCCTTGTGACCCACATCTCATTTCACAACCTAACCCCATCACCTAAACCTTGCACAATTATTTATTAATTACCTTGTAATTGATAAATCCACATCACCTTACCCGCCACCTCACTTTGCCACCTCATCATGACCTAGCCCTAACCCTAAACTACCCTAATTAAGACCCATGACTTGGTCTAGACTCACATCCATAACTAACTAATGCCTCCTTACTCGCACCAAAAGCCGACCTTCTAGCCACTTGACCAAGCCCGCAACTGATCTCTCGGGAGAAAAGCAGGGAAGGTGGGCTATTTTAGTAAAAATAGCCTACTTTTTTCCTTACCGATGCCGGTTCCTACTCGACCGCCGTCGGTTACGCAACCGCCATCGGTTCCCTGTAAATGGGCTCCCCAAACCAAAACAACGGATCGGAATTTCATTTTGGGAGATCAGTCAAAAGGATTTCTGGATCAAGCTGAGGGCATTGCAAGCGAGGAACAGAGTCCAGACCTTCACTTAACCAAGCAGACACGAGTGAAAATACTAGACGTGTTTACAGCAAAGGAGATCAACTTGCACCTTCATCAAAACCAGTAGTCCTTCCCAGACAAAAAGGAGTTCTCCGCAGACAACCTGATCTTTCTCTACGGTACGCGCACATCATCTCGACATTCTATAGGTATTCCTCCTAACCCTAACCTTATCTGTTTCTAAAAGGAGCGAAGCATTTTCCTAGTGAAACATTTTGGCACGCCCGGTGGGACCCATTTTGGGTTTTTCTTTAGTTCTTGCTTGCTTTCATTATAGGGAGCATACTTGCTGTTTTCTTCTTCTAAAAATACTCACGAGGTATTTTTTTTTATTTTGGTAAAGGAACTTTGCTTTGTTTTTGCGTCTTGCATTAGTGAAAGCCATCTCTTTTGCTTCATCAAATATAATTTTCGATTTGGGTTTTAAAACACATGCATTGCATTCCTGCCTGTTGTTTTTCAATTCTAGCGAACATAGATTAAGTAACAGGTCGTACACGTGGGGGTGATATCCACGGTATTGACAGGAAATTAACCTTAGTTTCACTGCACAACACATACCGAATCACTTCACAATTAACACAACAGCTCAAACATCCCCCCTTTTCCGCGGTATTCCTCCGCCCGATTGAGGTAGCCTTATAAGCCAAAACAAACTTGACATTTCCCCTAGGTCTTGTTGTTTAGGATTCTGACATCATCTTACGTCTAAAGGCATAAGCCCACGATAACTAAAATTAACCCTAGGGTTAGTCTCTAGATTTGCGTGTGCCTCTTGCTTGTTTTCAAATCCTGTTTTCTCTGTCATACTTTGTCTTCTGTGATCAATAAATTGATAAATATACTCAATGTTGCTAAAAATCAAATTAGCAGCCCTTTGTATCTTCTTATCCTAGATTTTTGACACCGGCATCGGTTAAGAGACCGACGTCATTTTCCCTGTGACCGACACTGGTTAGTAAACCGATATCGGTTACTGTCTCCATCAGCCCCTGACAAACCAGCAACTTGCCAAATTCATCATTTTGAGGTTGTTTTTGTTCTTGATAGATTGAAACTTTACTGTGAACTGCTGTCCATGGTTGTTATCACTCGAAAGCAAGTCGTCACCATGGTTTCACACGCTTGCTCTGTTTCTTTGCCTGAATCACCCCCTTCACCTTCTGTGGGGAATCCTACTGATACTAGTGAGGTTCCTAAAATTCCGGTGGGAGATAAGGACTTTGCCAAGTTTCTGGATGCTAATTCCAGCGCTGTACAATACTATTTGTCTCATACCCCTGACCGCACACCTGATGGTCAACTCCTTGTAGGTATGCCTATCAGTATAGCTGCTCATTTGGCTCCCACTCCGCCTGGTAATACCGCCTTGCTTCCTACATCTCTAGCCCCATCTCCCAATCTGACAGCTGCAGAGGTTCATACCACCCCGATTAGCTTTCCTTTTGTTAATCTTGGACCCCACATATCGTTACCACCAACTGCCCCTACCTCATCTCTTTTGCAGACTGCTCCATTCATGACTTGCTCTCTGCCACCTATCCACACGAGCTTTCCTTCTCAAGCTCCGCCTACCTTTTCATTCCCATACACGTATCCAGTAACCTCAACACCTTATATGGGACATCCCTATTCTGGTGCACCATCATCTCATCCAACCACTGATTTCATCAAACAAATGATGGATAAAATGCAAAATCTGGAGGTTTCGGTTTCGGGAAGTCGTAGCGCCTTGACATACGAACAAGTTTGTCGGGAGCCCATTCACCCTTCTGTCCCCCTTCATTCATATCCTCCTCAATGGGAGTTGCCGAAATTTACTCGTTTTAATAGTAAGGAGGATCCTCAACAACACTTGCGATCATTTAGACATGCTTGTTATTTGATTGCCCATAATGACGCCTTGTTACTCCGCACCTTCCCTATGTCCTTATCAGGACCCGCCTTGGAGTGGTACAGTGCTTTAACCCAGCACTTGATCTTCTCTTTTAACCAACTAGCCCAATCTTTCTTGGATCATTTCTCCATTAACATTGCTAAGAAAGTATCTATCACCGACCTTTATGCCATCCGACAATTCAAAGACGAATCTATCGCAGATTTCGTGGGACGATGGCGCGGCCTTATCAACCAACTTACATATGCCTTGCCTCAAACCAAACTTATCGAACTATTTACGCGGGCTTGTGCTAAGCACATCTCCCCTACCCTCCAAATTCAAACTTTCCGTACATTCGACGAGGCCTTTACTATGGCTCGAAAACTAGAAATTCGAGCCTTAGAGGAAGAGAAATTGTGGTTGCGCAACAAGAACTCCACTTTCAGAACTCCTGATTCTACCAATAAACCAAATACCACCACTCCTCATGCGTCCACCTCTTCTAAATCAAAAGGAGCTGTCCACGCGGTGATGGTCAAATCCCAACCACCATCCAATACTCCACCAAAAACCACTTATAAATACAAATCCGAGCCCATCAACTACACTCCCTTGGGAGAAACCTATGGTGTGATATTGGAGAAATTTCTCAAAGCTGGGGCTATCACCTTGCCCCCTGTTAAACCTCACTCTGGGTTTGACTCCACCCGCGCAATACCTTCCTGGTACAAAGAAAATGACTTTTGTAACTTTCACCGCGTAAAGGACATAGTCATGAAAACTGCAAGATCTTGAAAAACATAGTGCAGGAAATGGTTGATGCAGGGGATATAACCCTTGATAATCCTAATGCCCCTGCCAACTGAAATTTGAAAATCTTCAACAAACCATTCCCGAATCACTCGTCCCAACAGTAACACAAACTAAGATATCTTAGCTGAGGAGAGTGTTCATGAGATCCATGCAGTCTTCGATACCCAGCCAAAAGCCTCTATCGAGAAAATTTTGAAATCAAACCTCTTCACTAACACAGGAGCCCAAACCTCCTTTACCACCATCGAAGCCAAAGCAAAATCATTCCTTTACCCATAGAGGGAGTTAACTGCCCAGACTCCTCTTCCCATCGATGAGTCTGCTTATACCACATCCCTACAAGACTACGAACGGATGTTATGTAATCTATCTATTTCCCAGAACGTCCCCTTCTACCACTCTTGTTGCACAAGAGGAAGGCTACGCCACTCCTTTTGACATCCTTAGACGAGAAATCTCTTGCACTGACATCACCAAATTCTTTAACCATGACGGATCCTCTCGAACACGCCCTTCTTACCTATTAGTTCTTCATCACCTAAATCTTTTCAACGACCGGTTGACCTCTTAACATCTATTGATACAGTGCCTCATCTACTCACTGTATCACACCCACAGTGGACTGGAATCACAACCCACCTTTCTTCCGTACCAAATTTACATATTCAAGCACGTGAAGACTGTCATTCTCGCAGAGGATAGACAAATCCTATGGGAATGTTTGAGTACCCCTTATTCCACTCAAATGCAGATGACCGATCCTGATGACCTCCACCATATACCCGAAGTGTTTACAGAAGCTTAAAATTCCCATGTTCTCACCTTCACCCCCCCTCACCTCTACCAAATGCCTCGTCCACTTCTTTTAACTTGGCCAAATCTTCCCCTACGCTTGGGACCTTACCCATACCCAGTCTAACACACCCGCCTAAGCGACTCAGATTTGTCCAAGAATAAAGCCGCCCCGCCACCTAGGAGACGACACTCAACCCGTGCCTCTATCACAATCAAAACCATCATCGTCATACCTACCTTCCATATTGGGACCTCATCCTTCCACCTTGCACCAATATATCACACCTCCTTTGCATTTTCTTCTAAAAAGATCATACGCCTTCTGCACCTATATCAGAGATCTAAGGGTATCATCAACATCGTATCACCCCACGTATCCTGTCCACACTATCAACCCTAAACAAATCTCCATCATCAAAGGATTTATTTTCTGTCACTCCCCTTTCTCCGTGGTTGTTTCCCGCTACCACGCCATCTGTAGCCTCATCATCTAACCACCCGAACGTCACTTCTATGTCAAAGAAACCACGTTTAGTGAAAAACATGTGTCAGCACCCCTCGGCTAAACCACCACCTGTACGAACCAACCACGCCCAAACATTACCAAAACCCGCACAACAACACCCTCATACCGATTTTGACCCCCTTCCAAAAGGATCTTAAAGCCAAAACAAACTTGAATTCCCCTAGGTCTTGTTGTTTAGGATTCTGACATCATCTTACGTCTAAAGGCATAAGCCCACGATAACTAAAATTAAACCCTAGGGTTAGTCTCATAGATTTTGCGTGTGCCTCTTGCTTGTTTTCAAATCCTGTTTTCTCTGTCATACTTTGTCTTCTGTGATCAATAAATTGATAAAAATATACTCAATGTTGCTAAAAATCAAATTAGCAGCCCTTTGTATCTTCTTATCCTAGATTTTTGACACCGGCAATCGGTTAAGAGACCCGACGTCATTTTCCCTGTGACCGACACTGGTTAGTAAACCGATATCGGTTACTGTCTCCATCAGCCCCTGACAAACCAGCAACTTGCCAAATTCATCATTTTGAGGTTGTTTTTGTTCTTGATAGATTGAAACTTTACTGTGAACTGCTGTCCATGGTTGTTATCACTCGAAAGCAAGTCGTCGCCATGGTTTCACACGCTTGCTCTGTTTCTTTGCCTGAATCACCCCCTTCACCTTCTGTGGGGAATCCTACTGATACTAGTGAGGTTCCTAAAATTCCGGTGGGAGATAAGGACTTTGCCAAGTTTCTGGATGCTAATTCCAGCGCTGTACAATACTATTTGTCTCATACCCCTGACCGCACACCTGATGGTCAACTCCTTGTAGGTATGCCTATCAGTATAGCTGCTCATTTGGCTCCCACTCCGCCTGGTAATACCGCCTTGCTTCCTGCATCTCTAGCCCCGTCTCCCAATCTGATAGCTGCAGAGGTTCATACCACCCCGATTAGCTTTCCTTTTATTAATCTGGGACCCCACGTATCGTTACCACCAACTGCCCCTACCTCATCTCTTTTGCAAACTGCTCCATTCATGACTTGCTCTCTGCCACCTATCCACACGAGCTTTCCTTCTCAAGCTCCGCCTACCTTTTCATTCCCATACACGTATCCAGTAACCTCAACACCTTATATGGGACATCCCTATTCTGGTGCACCATCATCTCATCCAACCACTGATTTCATCAAACAAATGATGGATAAAATGCAAAATCTGGAGGTTTCGGTTTCGGGAAGTCGTAGCGCCTTGACATACGAACAAGTTTGTCGGGAGCCCATTCACCCTTCTGTCCCCCTTCATTCATATCCTCCTCAATGGGAGTTGCCGAAATTTACTCGTTTTAATAGTAAGGAGGATCCTCAACAACACTTGCGATCATTTAGACATGCTTGTTATTTGATTGCCCATAATGACGCCTTGTTACTCCGCACCTTCCCTATGTCCTTATCAGGACCCGCCTTGGAGTGGTACAGTGCTTTAACCCAGCACTTGATCTTCTCTTTTAACCAACTAGCCCAATCTTTCTTGGATCATTTCTCCATTAACATTGCTAAGAAAGTATCTATCACCGACCTTTATGCCATCCGACAATTCAAAGACGAATCTATCGCAGATTTCGTGGGACGATGGCGCGGCCTTATCAACCAACTTACATATGCCTTGCCTCAAACCAAACTTATCGAACTATTTACGCGGGCTTGTGCTAAGCACATCTCCCCTACCCTCCAAATTCAAACTTTCCGTACATTCGACGAGGCCTTTACTATGGCTCGAAAACTAGAAATTCGAGCCTTAGAGGAAGAGAAATTGCGGTTGCGCAACAAGAACTCCACTTTCAGAACTCCTGATTCTACCAATAAACCAAATACCACCACTCCTCATGCGTCCACCTCTTCTAAATAAAAAGGAGCTGTCCACGCGGTGATGGTCAAATCCCAACCACCGTCCAATACTCCACCAAAAACCACTTATAAATACAAATCCGAGCCCATCAACTACACTCCCTTGGGAGAAACCTATGGTGTGATATTGGAGAAATTTCTCAAAGCTGGGGCTATCACCTTGCCCCCTGTTAAACCTCACTCTGGGTTTGACTCCACCCGCGCAATACCTTCCTGGTACAAAGAAAATGACTTTTGTAACTTTCACCGCGTAAAAGGACATAGTCATGAAAACTGCAAGATGTTGAAAAACATAGTGCAGGAAATGGTTGATGCAGGGGATATAACACTCGATAATCCTAACGCCCCTGCTAACCGACATCTGAAAATTTTCAACAAGCCATTCCCGAATCACTCGTCCAGCAGCAACGTGAACCAAGATATCTTAGCTGAGGAGAGTGTTCATGAGATCCATGCAGTCTTCGATTCTCAGCCAAAAGCCTCTATTGAAAATTTTTTAAATCAAGCCTCTCCACCAACACAGGAGTTTGAATCTCCTTCACCACCATCAAGCCAAAGTGAAATTATTCCTTTACCCATAGAAGAGTTAACTGCCTGGACTTCTCTTCTCATCAACGAGTCTTCTTACACCACATCCCTACAAGACTGTGAGCGGATGCTATCTAATTTATCTATTTCCCAAACGTCCCCTTCTACCACTCTTGCTACACAAGAGGAAGGCTCACCACTCCTTTTAACATCCTTAGACGAGAAATCTCTTACACTGACATCACTAAATTCTTTAGCCATGACAGACCCTCTCCAACATGCCCTTCTGCCTATTAGTCCCTCATCACCTAAATCTTTTCAACGACCAGTCGACCTCTTAACATCTATGGATACAGTGCCTCATCCACCCCCTGTATCACTCCCACAGTGGACTGGAATCACAACCCACCTTTCTTCCATACCAAAGTTCATATTCGCACGTGAGGACTGTCATTGCGCAGAAGATAGACAGGCCCTATGGGAACGTCTAAGCAGGCCATGTTCTACTCAAATGCAAATGACCAATCCCGATGTCTCCACCATATACCCGAAGTGCCTACAAAAGCTTAAAATGCCCATGTTCTCACCTTCACCCCCCTCACCTCTACCGAATGCCCCTTCCACTTATATTAACTTAGCCAAATCTTCCCCTACGCTTGGGACCTCACCAATGCCCAGTCTAACACACCCACCTAAGCGACTCAATTTATCCAAAAATAAACCCGCCCCGCCACCTAGAAGACGAACGCAATCCGTGCCTCTATCACAATTAAAACCCTCATCGTCACACCCACCTTCCATATTGGGACCTCATCCCTCCACCTTACACCAATATATCATACCTCCTTTGTTTTCTTCAAAACGATCTACGCCTTCTACACCTATACAGAGATCAAAGGGTATCACAACATCGTTACCCCGCGTATCCGGTCCACCTATCAACCCTAAACCAATCCCATCATCAAAGGATTTATTTTCTGTCACTCCCCTTTCTCCGTGGTTGTTTCCCGCTACCACGCCATCTGTAGCCTCATCATCTAACCACCCGAACGTCACTTCTATGTCAAAGAAACCACGTTTAGTGAAAAACATGTGTCAGCACCCCTCGGCTAAACCACCACCTGTATGAACCAACCACGCCCAAACATTACCAAAACCCGCACAACCAACACCCTCATCCGATTTTGACCCCCTCAAAGGATCTTACGCCAAAATCCTTTCTATGTTGGTGGAGAATGCGACCATTTCCCTACCTCCACTTAGACCTTATGACCCATCTAAACCCCGACCTATGGGTTACGATGAGTCTAAAATCTGCGCTTATCACCGCACACCAGGACGTGATGTGGAGGGATGCAAAGCTCTAAAAACCATCCTTCGTCAGTCACCTCTCCCGGATAGAAAGATTAAGAAAGACAACTTACGAAGGGAGAGACCTCTAGCGTCAATTCCCTCTACTATATAATCTATCCCTCCCTCACCAAGATCTATCATTATTACAACCCCACCTCTTGAAGACCATGAATTATCCCAACCATCTTCCTCATCTCAGATCTACGAGATTAATATGATTAGTGTCGCTACTCGAGGACAGAAAAACAATGGGAAAGCGAAAGAAAACACACCTGCGGCATCTCTTTCTCCTTCAACCATCCCGATTACACCACCACCTAAAGTGGTTATTCGCGGACCCGCCTATCCCGTCTCTAATGGAGTTGCCCACCGAACCATGATCAAACAGCTTCATCAATCGCCCGTAAAAATGACACTATATGATCTCATTCAGACTTCTGAATCTCATCGACAAGCTCTCGTTGAGATCCTTCAAGGGATAGAGGTTTTACCCAACGAAACCCTGCCTGTTGCCTCCATTCTAACACCCAATCACGTTGCCTCTCTCACCAAACAATCCATCTCCCCCACCACTTCTGTCTCAAAACAACAAGCCGCTGCAGTTAGTTTCTCGGAAGATGAAATTATCGACTTTGGTGCAGAAGACCCTAACCCTGCCCTTTTCATTTCCGCTTACATCCGAGACATTCGAGTACGTCGGGTTATGATTGACGGGGGCGCTAGCCTAAACATCATCTCTTCAAAAGCCTTCCAACAAATGAACATCCCTTCTAGTTGCATGTGTGCCAACCCCATCATGTTACGGTCATTCAATGATGCTATTACTTCTACCTTAGGCACCGTGATCCTCAACATTCGCGTAGGCCCACGTACTTTACCCGCACTCTTCTATGTCCTTGAAGGAGAGTTCCAATATAATATATTGCTGGGTCGTCCTTGGATTCGAGCCATGGGATGCGTTCCCTCAACATTACATCGATGCATAAAATTTGAGTACGAGGGGAAGTACTACACTGTAAAAGCTGATCCTCCCCCCTTCAAAACTTGCAATATGTTATACCGCCCAAACGATGTGCTTATACCAATTAAGACACCCATACATTCAACCCAACCATCCTCTTCAAATGTACCTCAACCATCCACCTCAACTGCACCTACGCCTTCAACTGATGAAACCACCGTTGCACAAACCACATCTCTTCCCGCAGCTAACATCCCAACCTCCGACCCCTTAGTAGATGTTTTTCATCACCTCACGCTGGGGGAGTACCGCCTATATAACGTTAGTTCTTTCCCTACCCCGCAGGAGTACGGACAATTACATGCACATCCCACCTACGACCGTCGCGTGGGGGAGGTAATCTCTTACGGACCACCCCATTGTCGCACTAACCTAACGTATGGGGGTGTTGACGCATCCTCCATTACCCCTGAACCTCCTCTTGGGGTGGTTCCCTTCCAATCTGATTTTCAATACCTGACAAATCGTCGCTTCGCTCTCACCTTCTTGACTCGCTGTGCGTGGAAAGGCTTTGGTTTTGGCCTTTACAAACAAGGCTGACATACACTCATTCCCGTGACCACACGCAAACATAATGATCGAAGTGGTCTCAGTTTTTCTGAAACACCTACACAGGAGACACCTCCTATCAGCTGTATCCTGGAAGAAGAAGACGTTGCCCCCACCGAACCATCATCACCCACTTTGCCATCATCACCCACAGAATCGATGGACCCTGAATCTATCCCTCCTAACTTTTTTTTTTCATAAATACCATCTTCATAGGTCCTCTCACTTATCAACGCGATAATGAGGACCCATCTTCCATTCCCCTTCTATATCCAGACATGATCGAAGAAGATTCGCCTTCGATTAATGTTGTTGAGTGCCAAGATGACGACTCCATCCTCACTTACCTTGGGGCGGACGACTCCTATCTTCAACGCGCCTTACCATCTGAAACTCAAACCATGCTGAACGAATCTACTATAGAAATCAACATCCACACGGAGGAAGATCCTCACATAGTAAAGATCGGACAATCCCTTAACACATCAGAACAAGCCGCCTTTACTACCTTTCTCCGTGCTCGCAACCAAGCTTTCGCATGGTCTTACGCTGACATGCCAGGAATTGATCCTACCATTGCCATCCATAACATCACCCTAAACCCCGATTCCAAACCAGTCAAACAGAAATTGAGAAAAATGCATCCACGCATTGCTCTCTTGGTCAAAGAGGAGCTCCAACGACTCCTTTCTGTTTCCTTCATTCTGCCTATTGACTATCCTCAATGGATTTCTAACATCGTACCTGTCACGAAAGCGACGGGGGGACTTCGGATATGCACGGATTTCAGGGATCTTAACCTCGCTTGCCCTAAGGATGACTTCCCCCTCCCAAGTATTGATCTATTTGTTGATCTCACTGCGGGTCATGAAATGCTTTCTCTCATGGATGGCTTTTCAGTATACAACCAAATTTTGGTTGCCCCTGCCGATCAACACAAAACCGCCTTCATAACTCCTTGGGGAACCTTCTGTTATCATGTCATGCCATTTGGCCTTAAGAATGCTGGTGCTACCTATCAGCGGGCTATGACCTACATTTTTCATGACATTATGCACACTATCCTTGAAGACTATGTCGACGATCTTCTCGGCAAGTCTAAACATCGTAGTGAACATCTCGATGTTTTAACCATTATTTTTGATCGCCTGTTACAATATTCTGTCCGCCTTCAACCGAAGAAATGTGTCTTTGGTGTTCTTTCGGGAAAACTTCTTGGCTTTATCGTCTCTTTGCGTGGCATTGAGGTCGATCCATCTAAAGTAAAAGCTATCCTAGAAATGCCCCCACCCAAAAACCTCAAACAATTGCGTAGTTTGCAGGGTAAACTTCAATCCATCCGGCGTTTCATCTCCCAACTCTCGGATCGATGTCACCCTTTTCATCACCTTCTAAAAAAGGACGTTGCCTTTCAATGGAGTGAGGAGTGTCACCAAGCCTTCGAAGCTCTCAAAACGTATCTCTTGCAGCCACCCGTGCTTATCCCACCCCAGGACGACCACCCTTTCTACCTTTATCTTTCCGCCACTGACCATGCTATAGGAGCTATGCTCGCACATCGAGACTCGGCATGCCGAGAGCAGGCCGTTTATTATATAAGTCGTACCCTCATGGATTACGAGACTAGGTATACACATGTAGAAAAATTGTGCCTAGCCCTATCATTCGTCGCCACCAAACTCCGACATTACCTCCTGAATCACAAAACTTTCGTCATCACCAACACAGACCCCATTCATTATATGTACGCCAAACCACACCTAAACCAACGCATCGCTCGATGGCTCATGCTCCTCACCGACCTTGACCTTGAGTTTATACAACAGAAATCAATCAAAGGACAAACTCTTGCAGACCAACTTGCGGAGGCCCCTCTACCTGGGGAACAATTTACCAATTTTACCTTCCCCGACGAACTCATCGCCACTCTTTCACTCGGAGAAGAGTCGTATCAACTGACCCTCTTCTTTGATGGATCTAAGTGCCAGCGCGGCGGAGGAGCCGGCATTGTTCTCATCCCTCGTGACGCTGAACCTATGCCTCTTTCATTCCGACTTGATCTCCCCTGCACTAATAATACAGCGGAATACGAGGCCCTTGTTCTGGGTCTCCAAGTTGCGATACACTTAGGCATTAAATCTATCCATATCTTTGGTGACTCTCAATTGGTAGTCAATCAAGTTATGGGCATCTACCAATGTAAAAACGAGGAACTTCAGAAATACAAACACCACGTGGAATCACTTCTAGCCTTATTTACTCACTATTCTATCCAAACCATTCCCCGCTCCACTAACAAATTTGCGGATACTATGGCTTGCTTAGCCTCGCAGATTCCCGCCACACCAACTGACTCTGAATTATTCGTTGTGGTCCAGCAACTTTTTGCACCATCCTATTCAACCCCGGTAGTTTGCATGATAAATACTGTGTCTACTAATTCGCAGGATACCTGGTACCACCAATTTCACGACTACCTTACAATCTCTGTTCTCCCACCTAACCTTACTAGTAACGGAAAACATGCTTTTCTCAAAAGTGTTTCGCGTTATGTTGTCATGGGAGGACTCCTCTATAAACGTGGCTTTGATGGCATCCTCCTTCGCTGTCTGACCAACGCTGAGGCCACTCATACCATCCAACAAGTACACGATGGGATTTGTGGTGGACATTTTAGTGGCCTTGCCGTGGCTAAACGAATCCTTCGCCTGGGTTATTATTGGCCTACTCTCAATAACGACTGCTACGAATATGTTAAGTGCTGTGTCATGTGTCAACAACATGCCAATCTTCAACATACTCCTAGCCACCCGCTACAAGTTGCTCGTGATCTTTGGCCTTTCTCACAATGGGGTTTAGACCTTATTGGTGAGATTCACCCGACCTCTTCACAACGTCACCGTTGGATAATCACAGCGACCGAATATTACACAAAATGGGTGGAGGCCATCCCACTCATTTCAATCAAAAAAGAAAAAATTGTCGAATTCATTAACCATCACATTATCTGTCGTTTTGGTATTCCTCATCGCCTAATAACAGATAATGGTAAATCTTTCAAAAACAAGTTGTTAAAAGACCTTTGTGACAACTTTGGTATCAAACTTAGTTTCTCATCGCCTTACTATCTGCAGGCCAATGGTCAGGCTGAATCTTCTAATAAAACTCTAACCAAAATCCTCATGAAAGTTGTCAATAAATCTGGAAGAAATTGGCACGATCACATTCCCTTTGCCCTTTGGGCTTATCGTACTAGCATTCATACCTCTACTAATGCCACACCTTTTTCTTTGGTATACGGTACCGAGGCTGTTTTGCCTCTCGAAATACAAATACCCTCCCTTAGAATATCTCTTCAGGATATTCTCACCAACGATGATTTCCGTCAAGAGCGGTTAGCCCAATTGGAGCTTCTTGACGAACGCCGTCTTACAGCTCTCGATCACCTTCAAATTTATCAAAAACGCATCAAGCGTGCTTATGATAAGTGACTTCATGAGCATACCTTTAAGGTTGGTGATCTTGTCCTCAAAGAGAATCAACATGTCACCAAACTAGAAAAGAGCAAACGTGGAAAATTTTCTCCCAATTGGATTGGGCCTTATATAATCACTCACACCTATGGATCAGGCACTTATCATTTAGCTTCGCTTAATGGTAAACCTGAGCCTGAACCCCTTAATGCCTTGCATCTTCGACCATTCTACTGTTGAAATTAGTGTTATATCACTTCTTATCCGCCTACTGCTCATCCCTTGAGCTCACATACCACCACATACACTTGTCTCTTACATCTCGAAATAAAATCAAGCTCACCCCTCACCTCCCCTTACGATGCCTTCCCCTTCTTAGTCTAGTCCATGACTTCAAAGTATTAAAATAAGCCGTATTCTTAAGGGATTTTCTTGAGTCAAACTTCCTACTAAACTAGATGCTTCACGCCAAATGAATATCTAGTCATCTAAATTAAATATAGACTGCTCCCTCGAAGGACAGATATATGCCGAACTATTGCCGCTACTATAAATAGACTGCTCCCCTGAAGGACAGCTATGCACAAAAATCATCTCTGCTACTATAAATAGACTGCTCCCCCCGAAGGACAGCTATACACAGTCAGCCTTTATCAGAAGCTTCTCGCATTGATCAGCTTCGTGAAGACCTCAAGAATAAAACAATCAATATCCCTTGTAGACTTCCTGCATCGATCAGTCTACATTCAATAAAATAAAAGCCTCATTCAAAAGAACTTTTTGGGTCATGGACTTGTCTATTTAGGGTAGGTTCTCTTTCGTTGTAACAAGTTATTTGTACCTCAGCTATATCATCCACATCACCTCACCATTTGTTTCAACTCAAGGGACGTAACGTACACCTGATATATTGTGATCATACAACTCTTTTCAACTATGGACTTCTCGTCTATGCACGGCACTTAGGGCTTCAGGCTCGTTCTACGTTGTGTGGTTTGTTTAGCTCTTTTCACCTACGGAACACTCTTTCCGCTTTGCCTCGCATCTAGGATTATGTGTTGATCTTAATCAAGACACTATTCCCTCCTACTTGGGTATGCTAACCTTTGCTTTACCTATATCTACACCAACAACATTATCCTACCAGCACCAACAACATTACCCTACCAACATCAAATTTTTACCAAACGACCAATTGCCTAAACCATACCAAATTGCCTAAATTCACCCCTCCCTGATCCTAAGGGAGAACTACATCGGTCTGAGGCCCGTCCTTGCTTTGTGTAATGGGCTATGTAGGCAGCACTTAGGAGACATGGGGTCTCCCAAGGTTAGCTCGACCATCCCCTATCGTAACCTATCATGTGTGGTAAATATAAATGTTTTATTCTGCCCTAAGAAACCGGCATCGGTCACCTCACTGATGCTGGTCATCTCTAATCGACATCGGTTCTCTACCCAACTTTCACCCCATTCTTTGTCATTCTTTACTCCTTGCCTCTTTTTCACCAATATCGCCTCTGTCCACCTTTGCTGCACAACATTTGTTCACTTGTCCAGCCTGACCTACGGCCTCAACCTACCAATTGGCCCGACGTAAGGCCTCAACCTACCAATTGGCCCAACCCAAGGCCTCAACCTACCAATTGGCCCGACCCAAGGCCTCAACCTACCATTCGGCCCGACCCAAGGCCTCAACCTACAAATTGGCTCGACCCAAGGCCTCAACCTACCTATTTGGCCCGACCTAAGGCCTCAACCTACCTATTTGGCCCGACCTAAGGCCTCCACCTACCAATTGGCCCGACCTAAGGCCTCAACCTACCAATTGGCCCGACCCAAGGCCTTAACCTACCTATTCGGCCCGACCCAAGGCCTCAATCTACCTATTCGGCCCGACCCAAGGCCTCAATCTACCCATTTGGCCCGACCCAAGGCCTCAACCTACCTATTTGGCCCGACCCAAGGCCTTAACCTATCTATTCGGCCCGACCCAAGGCCTCAATCTACCATTTGGCCCGACCCAAGGCCTCACCCTAACCATCCGGCCCGACCCAAGGCCGTAACCCAACAACTAGGCCCGACCCATGACCGTATCACTTCAATACCATACCCACAATCAACGTTTTATTTTATCCATCCATCATGTACCTTTTGTTCAATCGAGCTCACCTATTCGTGTTTTAGCATGATTAGGGTCCTTGACTTGATCTGTCAACCAACTTTGCCTAGACCTAGACCGTGACGTTTATCTCAACCAAACCAACCATTTGGTGCTGCCGAACATGCCTAAACATTCTTGTACCTTACCTGTTATATACCCTGGAGCTACTTCCTATGCCTTGGATACCAGGATTATATCACCCTTGTTTGGATAAACTATCGACCTTTGCCTATACATTGCTGGTTTGCTAGTCAAATCATGTACCCTAGTCGCACTATTACATTTCAACGTGCGTCTGCTTCCTTGGACCTACCCCACCATCTCACCATCATCTCTACACCATTTACCCTTTATCAATCCTATCCCTGATTTCACGCGATCTCAATCTGTGATAGATTTAAGGGGGATTACCTATACCCTTAACAGGGGAAACCACTTCATATTATTGTCCGCGCAGCTTTACAAAACAAGCTACATGACAATAAGGGGCTAATGTAGACACCAAATTTGTGTCTTACGACCCCTTGTGACCCACATCTCATTTCACAACCTAACCCCATCACCTAAACCTTGCACAATTATTTATTAATTACCTTGTAATTGATAAATCCACATCACCTTACCTGCCACCTCACTTTGCCACCTCATCATGACCTAGCCCTAACCCTAAACTACCCTAATTAAGACCCATGACTTGGTCTAGACTCACATCCATAACTAATGCCTCCTTACTCGCACCAAAAGCCAACCTTCTAGCCACTTGACCAAGCCCGCAACTGATCTCTCGGGAGAAAAGCAGGGAAGGTGGGCTATTTTAGTAAAAAAAGCCTACTTTTTCCTTACCGATGCCGGTTCCTACTCGACCGCCGTCAGTTACGCAACCGCCATCGGTTCCCTGTAAATGGGCTCCCCAAACCAAAACAACGGATCGGAATTTCATTTTGGGAGATCAGTCAAAAGGATTTCTGGATCAAGCGAGGGCATTGCGAGCGAGGAACAGAGTCCAGACCTTCACTTGACCAAGCAGAGACGAGTGAAAATACTAGACGTGTTTACAGCAAAGGAGATCAACTTGCACCTTCATCAAAACCAGTAGTCCTTCCCAGACAAAAAGGAGTTCTCCGCAGACAACCTGATCTTTCTCTACGGTATGCGCACATCATCTCGACATTCTACAGGTATTCCTCCTAACCCTAACCTTATCTGTTTCTAAAAGGAACGAAGCATTTTCCTAGTGAAACAAGGTAAGGTCATTAGGCTAAATAACACAAGTAACAAAATCACAAGGTATAACGAGTAAACAAATTCAAATGTCACAAAATTTGATTCAGGTCCAGGTATGTAGGTAAGGGAATAGGTAAGGCCAAGGTATAGGTAAATAACATGTCCCTAAATGTAATTAACGAAATGTACATATAATGGAGGCTTGCGGGTAAGGTGTAATAGGTGATGGTAAGGTCAACAGTTGTTGGAGAAACATTATTTGTAGGCCAAAATGGGCATAGGGTAGGCCAAATTGTTATTGTGTATTAGGGAAACTAGTTAAATTAGGCATGATGGATATCAAATATTTCACATTTCCATGATATCAAATATTTGTAAGCATGGTTTGTGGTGTAAATGTACAAATATTTGATATCATGGAAATGTGAAATGATTGATGTATGATATGGTGATGTTATAAAATGGCAGGTATGTATGTTTTTAGGATGGTTTAATTTCCTAGTTTTGTGTAAAATGGAAACCTACTAAGAGTAAAATGTGAATATAAAGGGGGGAAAATTAGTTAGGGGAAAGAGTGTTCGAGCTAACCTCTAAGGGCCCCATGCCCTTGGAGTAACATATATATATATATATATATATCCCCGATGAAAGGGGCCTTAGGCTGATGTAGTTATCCCATAAGCTAGAGAATACTATGATGAGGTAGAGGAATGGGTTGGTAGGTTTTGATTGAAGCATGATTAAGTCTAGGCCATTTAGGCATGGTTGAGTCTAGGTCATTTCAAGCATGGTTAAGTTTAGGTTGAAGAGGTATGGTTGAGTTTAGGTCATTTAGGCATGGTTGAGTATTAGGTGATTTAGGAGTTCCTAAAATGCAGGTGTTGAAGGTTTGGTCCTGTATAGGAGAATCAAATAAATAAGAAAAAATGTGAATGGTAAGAGGATACAAAAGGTCCTCATAATTGATAAGAACCATTACAATTATATCATACCAAATATGACGTATGAACATAAAACCCTAAAGGTGTTACATGATTGACTGTTCTAAGGGTGAAGAATGTCACATGATCAAGAAATGTCACATTTGTGGTATGTCCCTTGAGTAGGAAGAATATTAGAGAGGAAAGGTAGTGAGGTGAAAGAATTTGGTTTAACGTAGCCTGGTGTGAGATAACATGCCTCTTTGGCAAGAGAACCAAGATCAAAATAGGCAATTTCATGACAAAAAAATCATCTTTTTTTTTTTGCTTTTTTTTTATAGACTGATAAATGAGATAAGTCTATGTGGGATGATTATAGTATATCCTTTACGTCTTTGTGAATTTGATTGATGTGGGAAGCTTTAGAATTATTTTATTTTTATTTTATTTTTGCAGGAATAGTCTTGTTTTTTTTGACAGACTATGTACAATATTGCTAGCTTTGTATAGTTGTCCTTCGAGGGAGAATTTTTTTTATAACACCAAGATAGAAATATTAGATTTAATTTTTGAGGGAGTCATATTTTTGTGGGAAGTTTGACTCAAGGAGTTTTGAATTTGAAAATCCCGTATATTTCTTTTGAATTGTTTTTTGAACTTTTAGGTCATGGAAAAGACTATAAGGAAGTATAGGCTTCTTTTATGAAGACAAAACCATAGCACACAAGGGTTAGCTATGAAAGAAAGTTTTTAAGTGATGAAAAACCATGAGATTCCATTTTGAAAAGGAAGAAAAGTATCCATGAGAATCATACCATGAGTACAACCATGGTGCTCATATTTAAGATAAGGTTTAAATGTGATGGGTAATCACATGATTCTTATTTATTCATTGATCCTTAAAATAAGTAAGTGGAAGGTGAATGGTGCTCAAGGAACAAATGCTTAATATACATAAGGTGATTTAGGACTTGATTCAATAATATAATTGTCAAAGATGTAAGGCATTGAGGGGCTGAGGTTTGGGTTTACCTTCGAGGTAAGACAAATGATAAACACCTGATCCATAGGTATGAGTAATGATATAGGGTCAAAGTAACAATTTTTGGTAGATTTAGAGGTGACCGAGAGCATTAATATGATGTTCATCTAATAACTCAAGTTCTGCCAAACAGTCTTAGTGAAAATCATCATTGTTAAGCATATTTTTGAGTGAGATATGAAGAGATGGCATTTGGAATTCGAGAGGCATGATAACCTTTGTACCATAGACCAAAGAGAAAGGTGTGGCAATAGTTGAGGTAGGAATACAAGTGTGATAAACCCATAAGGAAAAAAGAATGTGCATGTGCCAATCCTTTCCAGTATCATAAACTACTTTCATAAGAATTTTGTTTAAGGTTTTTTTGGTTAATTCCACTTTGTCATTTTTTTGGGGATAATAAGTTAAAGTGAAACTGAGTTGAATTCCGAAGGCATCATAGAGTTTCCATAGGGTTTTAATTTTGAATTTTTTTCCTATATCAGTGATGAGGTGGTGAGGGACACCGAAGTGAAAAATGATGTGATGGTTTATGAATAAAGATATTTTCTTAGATTTTGTAGAAATAAGAGGTATGGCTTCCACCCATTTAGTGTAATATTTGGTAGTGGTAATAATCCATTAATGATGTTGGTGAGATAAACTAGTTAGTCAATACTAGGTAAAGGAAAGTCATCTTTGGGGCAAGCTGAGTTAAGTTCATAGAAATCCATGTAAATACGGTGTCCCTCTATTGCCTTTGTGATTGGAATGGTGTTAGAGATCCATTAGGGATAATCAATGGGTAGGATGAAGGAAACCGAAAGGAGGAAATGGAGTTCTTCTTTGACAAGAAGGGAAATGCGAGGATGCATTTTTCATAGCTTCTATTTCCCAGGTTTGGCCTCAAGAATAGTTACGATATTGTGGATGATAATGTTTGGGTCAATACCAAGCATATCAGCATAGGACCAAGAAAAATTGTTGTTATGATATCGGAGAAAAGAAGTAAAAGTTTCTTATTTAGAAGCATATAAAGATTGGCCTATTTTTAGAATGTACGGGTCATCTTGAGTGTGAATATTGATTTTGATGGTTGATTCATTCAACATGGTTTGTGTCTCAAAAGGTAATGACTAGTGAATATAAGAATATTTTACACCAAGGTAGGTGATAATAGACTCATCGTCTTGACATTGAACGACGTTAATAGAAGGTGTATCATCATCGATCATGTCAGGATACAATAAGGAAAGAATAGAGGGAACCTCACCGTCTCTTTGATAAGTTAGAGGTCCCATGGAAATGGTTATCACAAAAAAAAATTTAGGAGGAATGGATTCTGGATCCAAAGACTCTGTAGGTGAATGTGGTGAAGTTGGTGAATGGGGTGGAGAATGTTTATCGCCCTTAATGAGTTCGTCTCGGACCTTCTTGAGAGATGGTTTGGAAAATCCAATACTAATGTAGTCTTTATGCTTATAAGTGGTGCATGGGATGATAGTATGGAAAAATTTCTCATAGAAACAAAATAAAAATCCCTTCTATGCAAAGTGATGGAGGAAGGTGTGGGTGAAGTGGTTTTTGGTGAGAGATTGAAGGCCGGATGAAAATGGTTGAGTTTGGGAAGGTATCTCGGGTGAGTAGGTAGAAACATCAAGTCCCCCATACGTTAATTTGGTGTGAAGGTGGAGAGCACTGTAGGGGAAAAATTTTCCTATGCAGTGGTAATAGAGGGGATGTTGGTGAAGTTTACCATACTCTTGAGGAGTAAGGAATGTGTTAATATTATAAAGGCGGTACTCACCCAAATTGAGGCTTTGAAAAACACCTTCTAATGGATCAATAATTGATATTTCGGAAGCGGGAATGGATGAAATATTGGATATTTGGGAAGAAGAAGAATTGGTTGGTTGAGAAGTAGATGGGTTAGCTGCAGAATTTATGGCAATAATTGTAATAGACGTTTTAGTTGTGGAAGAGGTAGCAACAACATTAGTGGATGAGGTAGTGGTTGAAGAAGAAATGGTAGTGGTGGTGGATGCCTTAATTGGTATAAGGACATCGTTGGGTCGATACAAGATATTACAGGTCTTGAATGGGGGAGGGTTATTTGCGATGGTATAGATGTGTACTTCATGTTCAAATTTTAAACAACGGTGTAAGGTTGAAGGAATACAACCCATGGCGTGGATCTAAAGTTGGCCAAGTAGCATGTTATATTGGAATTCCCCCTCAAAGACATAGAATAATTCTGGAATGGTATGGGGGCCCAAAAAAATGTGGATAATGATGGTGCCAAGGGTGGAAGTCATGGAATCATTGAATGAATGCAACATAACTAGGTTATTATGCATGTAATTGGCAGGGATGCACATTTGGTTGTATGCATGGTAAGAAATTATGTTGATATTGGCACCACCATTGAACATAATGTGTCAAACATGTATATTATCAATGTATAAATAAATAAATAGGGTGGGATCAGGATCATCTAATTAGAGATGTATAATCTCATCGTCAGACAAACTGAGAGCGGACACTTGATGAGTGGTACTGGGTGTTGAGGAAGGGAATGAAGTTATGAGAGAGGCCACATGGTGATGAGTGATAATATATACCATAAGAGTAGGGTCATTAGGGAAAACCTCAATAGATTGCAAAACCTAAATGAGGGCTTGTAAATGAGACTCAGAGGTTTATAAAAGGTCGTATAAAGACATTTTGAGAGGAGATTGGTGTAATTGTTTAATCATTGTACCATGGGAAATTCTATTAGAAATAGGTTATGTGGGTCCATAGATGGTAATTTTTAGTGTAGGTGTAGATGGGATATTACGTAAAAGAGTGGTGGATGGGCTAGCTGTTTTCTCCTTTCCTTTGTCCTTCTAGGCTCGAGTGGTAATGTTAACCATATTAATGTGTGGTAAAGGAAAAAGTGAGTCATGATAGGTGTAGTGACAGGAAGAGAAAAACTATGGTGAGGGAATATACTATTTTTGTGAAAATAATGCAAAACATTAGCATTTTGGTGGATTTTTGGCTAGCTCTCTTATACGGAGCATATTGATCTCAAATGTTGGAGGAGTATAAAAGGGTTTTTGAGGGGGAGATGAAGTTCGTTGAATAGGTAAGGGATGAGGAGATGTGGTGAGAGATAGAGGTCCTCTTCTAAAATATCATCATCATCAAAGTTTTCTTCGGGAGGACATAATTGGATAAGAATAGTATTATATGCCTTACATTTTTCCACATCATGCCCTGGCACACAATGGTAAGAAAAAAAAATTGTATCATCAATCCCTTCTAGTTAAGTTTCTAGTGGGTCAAAAGGTCTAAGTGGTGGCAATGTGATGATAGAGGTTTCTAAAAGGTTAGCTAAGATGGTTGTGTAAGACCTTGCTAATGGATCACAATATGAAGTAATTTTGGGCGTAGATGAAAGTGTGGGTGATTTTGGTGGGAGAGGCACCACGAGAGGTGAAATCGGAGGTTGAGTTAGTTTGACCACTTGTTTGGTAGGTAGTACAATTTGATGAGTCTTATCCTTCCAAATATAAAACTCAGCCCAAGGAAAACCATGAAGATCAAGAAGATGATAAAAAAGTGGAATTTACTCATGGAAAAGTGGAAGAAGTGGAATAAAGAAAAGACACCAAAACACCCTCAAGACAAGTCAAGAGGTATCATCCAGAAAATCAGATAATTGGAAGTAGAGAAGGAGGTATTATCACAAGAAGGAAGTTAAGGGAACATCACAACCATGAAGACATAACACTCTTATCCATGATAGAACCCAAGAATGTAGCAGAAGCTAGCAAGAATCAACATTGGGTGGATGTTATGAATGAGGAACTTGATCAAATTGAAAAGAATGAAACAAAGGAACTAGTACCAAGGCCAAAAGACAAGAATGTAATAGGAACAAAATGGGTATTTAGAAATAAAATGAATGAGAAAGGTCAAGTGAAAAGAAACAAGGAAGGACTGGTATGCAAAGGTTATGCACAAATGGAATGAATTGATTTTGATGAAACATTGGCACCGGTGGAAAGAATGGAAGAAATCAATTTTTTCTTGGCATAAGTTTCTTATAAGAAAATCAAAGTTCTTTAGATGGATGTCAAATCCTCTTTCCTAAATGACCACCTAAGTGAAGAGGTATATATTGAGCAACCTGATGGATTTTCTCTAACCGGTGATAAATATTATGTGTACAAGTTGAATAAGTATTTTTATATACTCAAACAAGCTCCTAGAGCTTGGTACAACGTGTTGGACACATATATCATTGATAAGGGTTTCAGAAAAGGTGTTGCAGATAGTTGTCTCTATATCAAAGATGAAGGATATCATCTACTCATTATCATTGTATATGTGGATGATATCATATTTAGAGGATATCATGACAAGATGACTCATGAATTTTCAATGTGAAGAGAAAAGAGTTTGAAATGTCTATGCTTGGGGTCTTTTATTCTTCCCAGGATTACAAATCAGTCTATCAAACCAAGGTATCTTCATATCCCAAACCAAATATATAAAATAAATTCTCAAAAGGTTCAGTATGGAAGAATGTAGACCAGTAGGAACACCATTGGAAGTGGCTTGCAAGTTGATCAAAGAGGATAACTCACCAAAGGTAGACAAAAATTTGTATGGGTTTATGATAGGTAATCTTCTCTACTCTATTGCATCAAAACCTGATATCATACAAGTTGTGGGCCTTGTTAGGATATTTCAAGAAAAAGAGTCTACAAGATAAATGTGAAGGTTTATTGGTAGTGATAGCTCACAAAGAGGTTCCAGGTGATTGCATGATGATGAAATTGATGGATAATAGGTGGTTCAGTGGTGTGCAACAGTCCCAGGAATGTTCATTGGACATTCAAAATGGTTGTAGGTTGATACAAAGTTATTGCAAGATTAAATGATGAGTTTAAAATACACTAGAGAAATTGACATGGATGTTATCCTCATTTCCAGTGATTTAAGGGACTAAAACTCAGTTTCACATTTTCCAAGTACTCACAAAATTTGTCTAGAGAAAAGAAAAAAATTGGTCCTTAAATGTTTTTTGAAAAGCTTGAGTATTTTGAGTATTTTGGTGTAATGCGGGTATATGCGATGTGGATGGAACATGTTCCTATGGAAAAAGAGTTCTCCACATTGATGATAGGTCCAAAGGACAAATAAAATAGTGTAATGTGGGTTTTAGATACATATCAGGAAAAAACTCCCTCAAAGGAAGGAGTTCCATGTTACTCAGGGCTACCCACACTTTATGTTAGGCCACAAGGTAAAGATCAAGTTTATTGTAGGTCAGGCTAATTTTTCTAGCACTAAGGGATTCAATGGCACAGTTCTTAATTGTCCCAAGTTCCTCGTAAATTAATTCAACCCAAAAACATAAGAACTTGGTTATTTGTGGGTCAAGGATATGATTCAAGCACAAGTGATTCATCTGGAACACATTCTTCTAAGGAGAAAGTTCTCTGCATTGTCTTTGAAGCCAAACTATAAAGGATTTTCAAATTAGTGTAGATAGATAGGAGATTATGGGCTCATGTGACACCGACGAAAAAATTTCCACATGAGATAAAGTTTTCCACAAGTTTTAAAGACCAGAAATAAAAAGTAACAGTTGAGTGTAGATAATTAAAGGGTCAGATGAACCTAAGAACCTTGGCACCTGTTCCATAAAGGCTCTAGTTCCCCAAAAGCCTTGTTGATTTGAAAATAAAATGAACAAGGAGAAAGAAGAGTAATGTGGATAGAAATTGAGTCAGGTAAAATAAGGGTACTTGGAACTAGTTCCATATGGATAACCGTTCCCCATAACTCATTATGATCTGATGCATAAAGGAAAAGTGGAAAACAAGAGAAAAGAGTGCAGTGTGGAGGAAATAGGATGTTGATGAACGAAGCCCACGTGACCCTGAGTTCCATGGTTCTATTTGTTCCCCAAATAATCGATAACGCTGATTAACAAAGGATTAAAAGGTAAAGGATTTAAAAAGATTAAAGGGTAATGTTGTGCAGACTGTGTGTGATGCTTTGGAACCTTTTTCTCCATGACCATGTTAGATCTGCATTGGAAATCTCATGCTCCAAGTGTCCAAATTTGGTGTTTTTGGAATTTTGGGAATCATGAAAACATTCTCTATCTAATGAATTAGAAAAATATAGCTTTTTAGGTGTAACTAAATGTAAAAAAGAGAAACTTGTAAATATTAATGTTGAGAGAGTTGTGGAGGTCAGTGAAAATGTAGTTTGTTTTGGAAATCAATTTTGTAACCATGCATACACATGAATATGGAATTCAAAAATAAAAAATAAAAAATCAGTAAAAATATTTTCTCTCATCTATTTAAAAAAAATGAGAAGATTATTGTTGAGGTTGATGAAATGAGAAAGAGTGTATTCTTGAGCTACTGAAGAGAGAAGAGATGTATTTATTCTAGACAACTTTTGCAAAAACAGGAAGAGTAATTTTTGAAATGAACATCCATTAACTAAATTTGGAAGAGGATTTAGAGTGATCAGATGAAGAGTTGTTGATTGTACAAGAGCATCAGAATTAGAAAACCAAGTCAAATGATTGTTTGAATGACTGAATCAGAGATACAAAGAATATTGGATATCATAGTATGAAGAATGAGCAATAGAAAAGTGATCATAATCCATTGTGTAAGAAATATAGAAACTATATGATAAAATTGATTGTAATATTTTTCTAAGTCGGTGCTTAGATATTAGGGGGTATATTCTCCTTGTAAGTTGTAGCTTGCTAAATTATCTGAGTGGGTGCTTAACATTTCTTCAAGTTGATTCTTTAAATATTATGAAGTGGGTGCTTCATAGGCTGAGTTGGTGCTCAAAAGAAACACAAAAAATTGCATGCTTTGGAATTGGTGTTCCTAATAAATACTTATTTTTTAAATGGGGTTTTATCCCATTAATGGTTTCCCACTATAAATTATATGTTCGCTAGCATTGTCTTCTTACATGTGTTTGATACAATGCTCATAATATATAGTTGTTATTAATCAAGGATTTGTGTATTGGAATGCAATACAATTTTAATCTACACTGATTCACCCCCCCTAAGTGCTTGTGAGCTCTAACACAATTTTGATTTGTCAACATGTTCATAGGTCCTAGAGGTAATTTGGAGTCTATTTGTGTTATTATCTTTGCTTTGGACCTTCACAAATTTGAATGGAGTATTTTCCCTCCAAAATGCAAAATTTGAATTGTTAAGACATTCTTGGCTTGGTTTGGGTGTTTTGATTTACTATTGGAGCTAATAAAATTTGTAAAAGTATGAAATGAGGAAAAACAAGGGTGTCTTAGGTCATTTCTTTGGTTATAGGTCATGGCAAGCTAGTTTGTTCTTATAAAAATAAGCCATATTTTATAAAGAACCTCAAATGTAGAACTTTTGCATGTGATCAATGTGTCTAAATGATTGTATTCGGTTAAGATTTGAATGGTAGATTATAAAAGGAAAATTGTAACTATTTACAATCATTACATTTTAATGAGAATTAATTAAAGAAGTTCTAAGAAAAGGTTTGAGGAACAAAGTGGTTATAAACAGTTGTGATTGTTTTCAATTTGTATGTGATATTGATGATGATCAAGAATATTAATTATACTTGCATTTTTATAATGAATATATTGCTAGTAAGAGGTTTGTTTTTATGTTTATATGATTTTTATTGATTCCATTATTGAGAGAGTGGGATTCATGAGTTTTTTGAGAAAGAGAAAACTGTAACAAGCCTTTGAAGTTATACATGTAAATGTGTTAATATTAGTAAGAAGAACTTGTAAAAAGAGTAATGTCATGACATTAGAAGGAGGGAGGATTACCTACAAATGTATTTCAATCCATAAAATATATTTCTATTCTTGTTGAAGAGTCATTTTCTTGTGAAAACCGAGATAGAGGTAGGAGATTGTTACAATTTTAATCTACCTTGAGAAATAAACGTTGAGATCAATCAAAATCTTCACACGGAAGTTTTCTTCAACTTGGAAATTATTTAAGTCCCGAAAATATGAAAAATTCAGACTTTAGACTTTGGGGATTTTCCCTTTTGGAGTTTTATTGGCATGGAATTGAAATTTTGTTTTTCAAGTTTTGAATTTCGAAACCACAAAATTCTAAAATTTCAGACTTTCAAGTTTTTGGAGTTCAGAGTTTTCTTTTGATAAATTGCCAATTTTTGAGCCTAGAGTTCCAAATTCTAAAATCCTGAAAGTCTGAAATTTTAGAATTTCGGGCTTTCAGGTTTTGGAATTCTAGGTCATATCTTTTGAAAAAATTACTTTGGGACTTCTGAAGTCTAAAAGTCCAAAATTTTAGACTTTCGAGCTTTTAGGTTTTGGAAATCTCCTGACTGTTTTGAGGTTTTTTCACTTTCAAACTTTCGAATTCCAAAAGTATGAAAGTAAAAAATTTTAGACTTTTGGGCTTTCAGGTTTTGGAACTCTCCCATCACCATTTCATGATTTCCATCTCTTGATCTCTGAAGTCCAAATTCCTGAAATTATGAAGTTACTTTTGGGTTTCGGACTTTCAGAGCTCTCTACGTATTTAATTCTTACCTACTTCTATATGGATCGAGATTTGGCCATTAATGTCATAATTTTTCTATTTAAACTCAGTTTTTTACCTATCATTTCCATCTGACATTTTACTCTAACTACCTGGTTTTTTTACTATACTTTGTACTTTTTAACATCATTTTTGAGGTATTTTATTTTGGTTATTTTATTTATTGGTTTAAGATCTTTTGTTTTGTTTTCTCCTTGTTCATTTTCTTTTTTTCCTCCTCTGTATGCATTGGAAAATGACAATCTCATTACCCACCATGTTTCCAAAATTCAAGTTTCTATAGGTATTCAATACAACTGCCATCAGAGTCTTCAAAGATCCTCTCGAGTATTCAAAATTTTCCCCCTCAGCACTTCTCGTTTTTCAGGGTTTAGAGATTGGCGTTTTCAGAAAACCTTGTTTTCAGAATTCAGAGATTTGGCTATTCAGAACTTTTCATTTCTTGGGAATGGTGTCATTTCAGAATTTTGATAGTCTCGATTTTGGAACTCTCCAATTTGAAGTTTTGGAGGTTTTCACTTCAGATTTGAGGAGATTATAGTCTTTTGAGGTTTTCGGAACCTGTCATTTCAGACTTCTACAATTCAAGTTTTTAGAGGTTTAAGGTTTTTGAAACTTCAGAGCTTTTTACTTAGGGTTTTTAGACTCCTCTATTTCAGAAGTTTCCCTTTCAAATTTTCAGAGATTGTAGTCTTTCGGGTTTTTATAGGTTGAAGCTTTCGGGTTTTCAGATTTTCTTTTTTTGGTACTTTCAACTTCAGCATTTTAGAGTTCAGTAAGTCATTAGGTTCTAAAATTTAAAAGTTTATGTCTACTTCTTCATCCAAAGGAAGAGAAAATATGAAATATTTTTCCCTCATGGTTGCTCCTCACTCTTGCTTGTCTTCTGACCTGGGGGGCATAGGAGACACCGATCTCAGAAAAATTGATTTTCCAGACTTCTGGGAAATGGTGAAGGCCCCAAATAAGAAATCCTATATGCAGGCCATATATGACAGTGTTCTTTCTCTTGTTTCTAGTTTTCCCTCATCCATGCATTGCCCAAAGTTCATTGTAGCTTCCACATCCCACTTTGATGAAGAATACATGGTAGTTAAGGATGCCGATGGCAAGGGTGTAATCCACTTGGATCTAGATTTATTTGAGGATTTTATAAAACTCCCCAATGTAAAGGACTACATGAAAATTTCACCAGAGTCAGTGGTAGAACATTGGGAAAAAGAAGTGAAGTTGTGCACAAGGGTCATGTTGAAAACTTATCTGGCCAAGAGTGTTGCCAAATTTCTAAAGACCATGTATCAGTTAGACTTCATTCAGGAGGTCAATAAAATTATTGTGCCACTAAGTAGAGTCTTAGGTCTTCCCTCCATGAAGGAATTTCAGGAGGTAATGTTCTTATATATCGCTACCATTAAGAAAAATAAAGAATTTATTAGATGGGGGGAGCATATCAGTAGCTCCATTTGCTATCAGTTGAGTAGAGTGTTGTCCTCAAAGAGTTTCTACATGACATATTTTTTGGTCTATACCACAGCTACTATGGGAGACTTCACTAGGTTAAATACTAAGGGTATTCAAAGCACCTCCAAAATCTATGATTTCTATCCCCAGCTGACACTGGATGAGGGAAGAAGGCACTTTCACAGAATTAACGATGCTTTCTTTGCTATTATTCTCCATCATTTCAATAAGGAGTTGTATAATTGGAGGATTTCTAATGATGCCTTCAAGGAAGTGCGTGAATGGGGAGCTATCTACCTACAGTTCCCCACATTCACCTACATTTGGATCCCCAGCTTTGTAGGTGCTCCCAGTAAGCTGCCAAGATGTCCCACTGACAAGTAGGTCTTGTTAGAATTGGTTCGGAAATTGCTAGATTACCACAAGATCTAGAATAAATGGTACAAAGTGGGAATGAAATTCCCTATTTCAATTGGTAGATACACTTTCCCAAATATTTACAAGGCTAAGGATGTAGATTCAAAAATGGCAGAGGTAACCTTGCAAAATTTCCATCCATAGACCAATTTTGACTATTGGGGTAAATTCAGTGAATCAGGTCAATCGAGTTCCCATGTGCCCCAGTTAGAAGACATCTAGATTCAATTTCAAGATGAATATATCATCCAAAAAAGTGATTATGAGAGGTTAACCTTGGATGAAGTTTGACAGTTTGGTATAGCCAAGGTTCCAAAGGAGTTGTAAGATTATGATGAGGTTTTGGATGTAACATATAAAAATGATAATATTTCCAATCAACCATTTCCATGGATTGATTGGTATGTGGAATAATTTTGTAATGCAAAGGATAGGGCGGGGCCCATTCTACAGAGAACCTATAGTTGGTTGGTTACCTTGTGAATCTCACCCAACGGGTTAGAACAACCTAAAATATAGAAACCCCATCAACCATGAGCCAATCAACACCCATAAAGGGGAAAAGGTCAATTCAAAAGGCCCATACAATTCTAAAAAATATTTCATTTATTGTTGGGAGCTCATCTCTCTCCAAGGCTCCTGTTCCCAAAGCCATGTCTCCTGTAACACCTGTGATAGAAGTAGTTGAATTCAGTGATTCTCCAAGTGTCCCATAAGACCCATCATCTCTTTTTCCTCTTCTAGTGTCACTTCCTAGATCCGTTACTTTTACTTCTATGATATTTTCTTGTTTTCCATCTCCTTCCATGGCCCAAGTATTCTCATCCCTTCCAATTCTCTCAGTTGGGGAAACTATTGGGTCACCCATTTCTACTTCACTTCCCCTAACACTTCAATTTCCTTCTATCTCATCTCCTAACATCATTGTATCCACTCCTATGGAAGTCCTCACATCCACCCCATCCATTACTACCATGACCATTCAAATGACAACTAATATTGTTGGTACTCTTGTTGTGACTAATGTTTTAGGTACTAGATTTATTATTCTATCCTCATCAGCATCAACCATTCCAGAATGGTTGTTTTGGTAGACTCTAAAGCAAAAGAATAAAGTGCCTCTAGGGGATGTCATAGATCTAAGTATATTAGATCATACACCAAAACTATATGCCAAGAGGCCAAATATTGTTTCTAGCTTGACATTAAACCCATCTGAGGAATGATTTGTAGAGGTTTTTACTCTCGTTGAGGGCAAAACTAAGGAAACAATTACAGCTACAGATTATCAGATTTCTATATTTTCACTAGGAAAAGACACTCATAAAGGAGCTAAACATGATGTACACATTGCTCTTGGAAATATGTTGGAGAAATATAACAAGGATAAAGCTTCTAAGGATGAGCTTAAGTCCAAGCTCAAAAAACTCACTGCATTACTATGAAAAGTAACACAGCCAACTCCATCTACTAAAGTCTCAACTACTAGGGCTATGGAAGTTTCTTATACCACTGACGGAATTTATTATCATGAGATTGAGAAGATAGGCCAAAAAGGTAGATTGGTAGATGGATGGATGGAATGTATACTGCAAGAAGCTAATCCTTTAATTAAAGAGGCTCTAGATATATATAATGATTTGCAGGTTTGAAGAGCTGCTCTTTGCAAAATGGATGAAGCTTTTTATGAGGACAATAATAATTTGAATTTGAATTTGAATTTGGAAACATGGAGTGAAATTCAAGAGGAATATCTATATCTACTCCTTCAGTAGGATGTAATCGACGATGCTTCAAAGTTGTTCAAATATCAAAAAGCCATGGAATTTGGGTGTCAAGTATTACAGGATATAATTAAGAAGTTGGATGATAAACAAGTGGAAATTACAGATGCTTTAAATGACACATCAGAAGAATTCATTAGTGTTAATAGTAAGTTCTTCAATGAAAACATCGATGATCTTATAGAGGAGTAAATCGAGGAAAATTTCAAAGATTTGGTGAAGTGCGATGATGAAGTTACCAAAAATTTCAGTAGCTAATCCATTGATAGATTGGTTTTATGCCAAAATTTCACAAGAATACTAGAGAAAGTTGTGAGAACACTTAGAAGAATTCCAGCCAAGATAACAAGAGAAATCGAGACAATAGATGTAGTGAATCACTATGCATGCGGGCTGGGAGATACAAAAATTCAGGGAATCATGAAATGTTTCCTCGAATATAAACATTGAATGGTTGCGTGGGAGGAAACACAACAAAGACCTGTGGAAGGAGAAGGTGTTGCAGAACTAGGCCAAAGCTGAGAAGCCATGAAAGGATAGATCCAAGCTCTGGATTAGTCAAAGTTATAGGGTTGACTGAGTCATACCCTTGCAACAAATTTTCTATTTTCATGGGAGCCTGTTCCCTTGAATTAATGACATTTTTATTTTTAGTAAAATGTTAGTTGAAGGCCCGGTTGTAATGGCTTAGCCTAAAGAACTTATAAATATTTAGGTGTATGGATTCATTTGGGAGATAGATAGATCACATTTTGGTGAAGTTTCTCTTCAAGCTTGGAAGAGTGCTTTAGAGATTTTCAATCCTTTTAATTATATTCAGAGTGATATCTTTCCTCAAAGAACCTAATTTATTATGTTAGATGGTTGATCACTATATGCTTTATGAATGCATAATTTCTTAGTGTAAGTGGTTAGCTTACCTTCATTTTAGATTATCTATTTTATGTTATGAGAAATTAATGTAACCATCTTGTATGCCAGTTGTGGAAATATTGTTTTCCTTCTATCGTTAAAAGTTGCATTATCATTAGCTGTAATAAGTGAAATAGATTTTTGACATGTGCATGTTATCTATCCTCATGATTAGTTAATTACATGTTCAATCAAATTTAATCTCTTTATTATGTATACTCGAGTTTAACAAAAGAACGCATGCTTCTGGTCTATGGTGTTTTGTGCCCTTTCTATGTTGCAATAGGTGAAGGTGACTAATAGTGTTAGCATCCTACTCACATTAACCCTTCTTGAGATTTAAAATATTATTTTATTTGGTGCATCACCATCCCTAGTATCATTTCCTTTTTTACAAACCTCTTTCCTCAACACCCATGTCAATGTTAGTATATGATTGGATAATCATTTTATTACACTAGGAGTAGTACCAACTTAGCTTAGGAAAAGGAATCCGGCATTCTCTGAAGGTTCACCTCGAGCCCAAGTCCCATAGATTGAGAGGTTATCCCATGTGTCCTAATCACACTGAAATTCCTGCCTATAGTCTAGCCACTCGGAGGGTGCAGTGATTTGGTAACAACAGAGACCTTGTTTCTTAGTCCTGAACAGTGGTATTTGAGATGAAACATGGGATTTAGAGAAGAATTAAGACCTACTTGTAAAGAAAAAAATGAGGAGATGAGGCATGTCTATGGTAATATTTTGAGCCTTAACATTATGTTTTATTTATTTTTTACAAAATAACCCCTACCTGGTTTATAGGGAATCTCATTTAGGGTTTGTAAGTTGAATACCTAAACGATGGAATTCAAAGGAGATATTTTTAAAAATGATCATAACACCTTCCTTACATGTATTTGGTTGGTTATAAGGTTTAATCATTCTTATATTTTTCAAATTGCATGATAGTTTGGAATCTCAATGTTAACACAGGTGAATGAGGCCTAATTGTATACTGAGACAATGATTTTTGAGATTGTTTTGAAAATAACTTCATATTAAAACTTTTCATAGAAGAAAATGATAAAAATGGGTATTTCAAATGGTCCTTGTATTTCCAAATGAACCTTGGATTAAAAATTTAAGGAGGAAAACCAAATTGACATGGCTGGTAAGGACTTAAACAAGTGAAAGAAGGAGTAGTAGTGAAAGGTGGATCTATCAAAGGATTTGAGCCATAAAAATTCACCTTTGGAAGCCAAATGGGTGCTTGAAATAGGTTTCATCTCAGAGAGAGCCCTTATAGATCATCCTATCCATGAAACTATTAAAGGCATTTGATTGAGAAGACAAATATGGATAGTTTAATGATGATATGTTAGTTTGAAACATTTGGATGATTTTGATCAATTTGATGGAAGGGAAAACTTGGTTAGATTTATAAGGAAAAGAGTAAATGCTTGAAAAACATAAGTAAAGGGAAAATTTTCAGAGTTGACATGATTTTAAGCTTCTTGTCTTGAGAGAAAACATCCAAATTGAACCAAACATGGTAGATTTGGAGATAAAACATATTTTTGGAATTTCTTGGCTTGTGAAGAGGTATTGAGCATGTGGACAAGGTCTTGAGGAAGGATATAATGCAGGGTGAACAAACAATGTTGACAAGTCATGCATGAGAGATTACAAGTTTTTCTTGTTAGAGTCTTATTCCTCAAATGCTAATGAAGGGAAGTTTTAAAAATGGTAAGAGAGCTTGAACTTATTCTTATTAATGATCACTTTGAAAGGTATTATGAAACTCATTAAGGTAGCTAACCAAGACAACTAGATTTCAAGGTGTGTAAGCTTAAGAAATTAGTTGTTTTGAGTGATTGGGAGGCAGAGTTGAGGTATTTTCTAATTTAGAGTTTATTGAGTGCATGAAATTAATTAGAGGCTCTGCATCATTTTGTTTTATTTTAACCATAAAGAATAACAATTTATATTTATAATAACACACCATTTACTATTTGTTATTCTAACTGAATATTCATAGTAGGAGAAAAAAGAGATTTCACTAGATAATTGTCATCGTGAAGGTAAAAAAGTGCTTTGTATAGATTGGAAGAGAATGCCATGATTACTAGTTTTCTTGTTTTTGTTAATGGTATTATTTTATAAACCATTTTGTGTTATATTCGTTGAGCCAAGCGATTGCTAGCCTATGTTCTTCTTGATCTAACCACAAATATTAACAATTTAAATTTATAATAACACATCATTATAAACATGATACAAAGAGTATGGTAATTATATTTAACGTCATTAAATTTCTTAGTTAAGCCTACAATCGTTGGCCTATATATGTTTTCAAAAAATTGTATTTCCATAATTTGCTTAATCTTCACCATCCTAGAAAAAATAAGCAAACATTTACTTGTCTTAGTTCAATTACCTCTTTTTGCATGCATGGTAATGGTATTCTTTTGTCTTGACTCTCTTAATATCATATTTCCTTTGGAAAGTGTGAGGACTCGTAGATGTAAATAAATAACTTTTTATGAATGTAATTTAAAACAATAAGAATTTAATATTATTTTTAGGATAAAAACTAGAAACTCTAAAATTGAATTTGAACAAATATGACATGTAATTCCAAAAAATATCTAAATTAGATTCCAATAATACTAAAATAAAATTACAATATATGATATAAATAAAACCAATATAGCCAATTTCGGTTTTTAATCTAGATAGGTGACCAAGTCATGAACAAAGCAATACATATAACACTTCTTGTTGAAAAGGTGGTAGATAAATGGCATGAAAATGAAATGGTAAAAAACATCACATCACAAGTAACCAGTGTCAAACAGGTAGTAAAAGAGGCTATAATAATAATCAAGGAGTCATCAATGAAGAGATAATTTCTAGGGTTATAAGACTCAATAGGAAGGGTTTATAATTTTATAAGAAAAACATTGATTTTACTATGGAGGAACAAAGGTTTATTGATGAAGGTGAATCCTTGGTACAAAAAATGGAGGTTTTTCTTGTGATTCTCTTCCACCACCTTTTAACATTGTGGGGCACCTGGTCATGAAATTCATCATGTTGGAGGGAAGATTCTCAATAATTCCCTCCTATAATATTGTTTTCCTTAATCACTTTCATAGGAATTTCATTTCTAGTCTCCCATTTGTCATCCTCTACTTGTTGGAACACTCGGTTAATTTGGTAAAGTGGGGAAAGATAATTCATCCCTTGCACTATGTGGTCATTCTACTTCTGTATAAATATTTTCACTATCAAATTCTCTACCCCTCCCTTCAAGCCTTTCTTACCCTTTCTCTCACCCTCCCCCACCTCATTCACTCCTACATATGTGCCCCCTTCTTCTTTCCCTCCCTTGTCTCCTATCACCACCTCCCCTCTCCTTGCACTCCCTTCCCCCTCTTAATTTCCCACCTCATCCTTTCCCCCTTTCTCTCTCTCTCTCTATTCCTCCTTTTCCTCCCATCTCTTCCCCTCTTGTCATTTCCCTCACTACGTTCCCTTATTCTAGAAAACACCCAACTATCCCATGTCCTAATAGACCTATCAAAAGCAAGGGAGCTAACTTTTCTTATAAGGATCATGATCTCCCACCTCCTCTCATCATGGGGAAGGGGAAGTTATTCTAGGATTTATTTCCATTAGTGGAAAGGGTACTAAAAGACCACCTGAGATTGACACTATGAACATTGATGATACAAATGCTCAAATGGCAAAGATCAAAGATATTGGAGGAAAAATTAAAGCATGCATTTCTATAAATACTATTAAAATGGTGGATTAAAAATACTATTATGAATCTGCACAGTAGAGTAATCAAAATGGAGAAAGAGGTGGAAGCTGTTAAGTCCAAGTTCAAGTGGGAGATTGTTAGGTTATGGATCCTATTTTCATGTGAGAAAGTGTTGAAGACTGTACACTAAGATTATTGTACACTTTGCATAGTTGTCTCACCTTAAAATGTGCCTAATATATTAGGAAATATGATTTTCTCATATGGGCGGGATTTTTGACCCATAGGTTTATGGAACAGTTTTGGCCCATGGTTTTAATACCCATGGTTTTGTAAAACTACTTAAGCAGTTGTCTATTTATATGGTTTTGTGCATATGGTAGCATTATGTAACATTGCAGATGTGTTTTGAATTCAGGTGTGAATTCTGGAGAGTTTGTTGAGCATAGCTCCAAACAGATCTGGGTATTGTATTGAGAAAGTGGTGGCTTATAATAAAATCCGAGCAAGTGATTCTTAGTGGACATAGCCCAAATTGGGTGAACCACGTTAAATAATGTCTCTTTGTGTTGTGTTATTTTATTCTACACTTTTATTTAAGATTTGTAATATTCTATGCATATTAGTTTCTACTGTTGTGATTATGTGAGGGATTATTCCACATATTTTATCCCTAATTTCCTAAAAATTGGTATCAGAGCCTAGTTTGGTTTGTTGAAGTGTTGAATCGCAAGGAAATTTTTATATTGAGTGGTAGTTATGATAGATGATGAAAGATCTAGGGTTGATAAATTCAATGGGAAAAATTTCAGTCTTTGGAAGATATAGATGGAAGATTACCTTTATCAGAAGGATCTTTATATTCCAATGTCTGAGATGGTCAATAAACCCTCGAGCATGATAGATGTGAAATGGGATTTTCTGAATAGGAAGGCACTTGGGACAATCCGGCTCTATCTTGCATCTTTGGTATAATTTAATGTTTCCAAGGAAAAGACTACAGAAGAACTAATGGATGCATTAGGAAAGTTGTATGAAAAACCCTCTGCCTCTAATAAGATATTTTTAATGAAAATTTTGTTTAATATGAAGATGTCTGAGAGTGTTTCAGTAGTAAATCATGTAAATTATTTTAATACATTTGTAAATATGCTAGCTTCAGTTACAATAGAATTTGATGAAAATTTTATGGCTTTATTAGTTTTGTGCTCTTTACCTAAGAGTTGGAATAGCCTGGTAATGGTGGTAAGCAACTCGGTTCCAACTAACTCAAAGTTGAATTTTGAGGATGTTGTAGGGGTGATTCTAAGTGAGGAAATGTAAAGAAAAATCTCTAGTGAATCTTCTACTTTAGGGAATGCTTTGAAAGTGGAAACTAGAGGGAGACAGAAGAATAGAGGAAGCCATGGAAAATCAAAGGATCGAGAAGGTCAAATTCCAAAAGCAAGATAGTATGCTGGCACTGTGGAAAGTCTTGGAATGTAAAGAAGGACTATTGGGAGCTTCATGACAAGAAGAAATAACAAGAAGAAAACAAGGAGGAAAATGTGGCAATGGGTAATGTATATCAGGATGCTTTGATTCTTTCTTTGCACAATATTACTGAATCTTGGGTTTTAGATTCGGGGGCTTCTTTCCATGCTACTCCAAATAGGAATTATTTTGTTGATTATGTTCAAGGAGATTTTGGGCATGTTTTTCTTGGTGATGACGAGCCCCTTTCAGGTTAAGATGTAGAATGGGAATACTTGGCTATTGAAGGATGTTAGACATGTGCCTACATTAAGATGAAATTTGATATCAGCAGGGTAGTTGGGAAGTGATGGTTGTATTGTGATATTTACAGTGGAATCTTGGAAGGTTACCAAGGGTGCTCTTGTGGTGGCAAGAGGTAAGAAGGTTGGAACCTTGTATTTAACCACTTATAACACTAATATTTGTAATCTTGTGGCTTCAGAAGTAGATACAACATTATGGCACTATAGGCTCAGTCATATGAGCCATAAGGACATGGAGATCATAAATAAGGATTTTCTTGAATATACAGAAACAATTTTGGAGTTCTGTGAGGACTGCATATATGGGAAACAGAAGCAAGTAAGGTTTCTCAAGGTTAGACCTACAAAGAAAGAGAGTAAGTTAGATCTAGTGCATTCTGATGTGTGGGGGCTGGCTCAGGTATCATCTCTTGGGGGTTCAAGTTATTATGTTATTTTTATTGATGATGAAGTAAGGAAAGTTTGGGTTTATTGTATTAGAAACAAATCTGATGTATTTGACACTTTTTTAAAATGGAAAGCCTTGGTAGAGAATGAAGAAGGTCTTAAGCTAAAATGTCTCAGGTTAGATAATGGAGGAGATTATTGCAGTAATGAAATTGATGATTATTGTTCTAAGAATGGAATCTGTAGGAAAAATATGGTTCAAGAAACTCCGTAGTAGAATGGAGTGTTAGAAAGGATGAACAGAACAATAATGGAACGTGCTAGGAGCATGATTTTACATGCAAAACTGCCTCTTTCTTTTTGGGCAGAAGCAGTGAGCACAACTATGTACTTGATAAACAGAGGAACCTCAAGTGCCTTAGATGGAGGCATACCTGAGGAGGCTTGGTATGGTAAGAAATTTGACTATTCATTTCTTATAGTATTTGGATGTGAGGTGTTTTTCCATATAGACAAGGATGATAGGACCAAACTAGAGGCTAAATAAATAAAAAAGTACTTTCATTGGTTATGGTGGTGATGACTTTGGATATAAATGTTGGAGTATTAAGAAAAAAAATCATTAGATCTAGGGATGTGGTCTTTAATGAGAAAGTCATGTATAAGCAGTAGTTTTAGGAAAATAGGGAATAATCCAAGAAATAATATGCAGCGATAGAGGATCTTTCGGATGGGAAAGTGACACATGAATCAGTTCAAGAACCAGCTCAACAAGAACCCCAAACTCCTATATTTAGGAGGTCTTCTAGGGTAAGAAGAGAACCTGAACATTTTTCTCCTTCTCTTTATTGTTTATTACTCACTGATAGTGGAGAGCTAGAGATCTTTGATGAAGCAATGTAGGTAGATGCTAGGAAGAAGTGGGAGTAAGCCATGGATGAGGAGCATTGGGCTCTTATGGAGAACCAGACATGGGATTGGTAAATCTACCTAAAGGTAAAAGAGAATTATAGAACAAGTGGGTGTTTAGATTCAAAGAGGAAGAAGGAGGAAAGAAAATATACAAGGCCCGGTTGGTGGTCAAGGGGTTTGCACAGAAAAAAGGTATATATTTTGATGAGATTTTTTCTCTTGTAGTAAAAATGACTTCTATTAGAACTATTCTAGGAATAGTTACAACATAAGACTTGCACTTAGAACAACTTGATGTAAAGATTACATTTCTCCATGGTGATTTGGAGGAGGAACTATATATGTAGTAACCATAGGGCTATGAGGTCAAAGGTAAAGAGGAGATGGTGTGAAAAGTGAAGAAGAGATTGTATGGCTTAAAACAAGCTCCACGTCAATGGTATAAGAAATTTGATAGCTTCATGATGGAGCAAGGTTATATTAGATGTCACTCTAAGCATTACATGTATAAAAAGAAATTTTAGGATGGAAGTTATATTATCCTTTGTCTGTGTGTGGATGACATATTGGTTGTAGGTAAAAACATGCAGGAAATAAAAGTACTCAAGAAGAAACTAAGTGAATCCTTTGCTATGGAGGATTTGGGGGTAGCCAAAAAAATCCTTGGTATGAGGATAAATTGGGATAGGAAGTAATGGAAGCTGACTTTTTCTCAGGAAGAGTACATTAAGAAATTCTTAGAGAGGTTTAATATGCAGGATGTTAAACTGGCTGGGACTCCTTTAGTGGGCCATTGCAAGTTATCAAAGGAGTAGTGTCCCAAGACAGAGCAGGAGAGAAACCAGATGTCCAAGGTACCTTACTCATCAGTAATTGGTAGTTTGATGTATGCCATGGTGTGCACCAGGCCTGATATTTCCCATACAATGGGAGCAGTGAGTAGATTTATGTGTGATCTAGGTAGAGATCACTGACAGGCAGTAAAGTGGATCTTTCGGTATTTGAGAGGGACCATGGTGACAATTTTATGCTACAATGGATCAGACACTACTTTGTGTAGTTATATAGATTTAGATATGGCTGGAGATGTAGATAGTAGGAGGAGTACAATAGGATATGTTTACATTGTAGGTGGGACAACAGTAAGCTAGATTTAACGACTATAGAATTTGGTGGCTTTGTCAACCACGAAGGCTCAGTATGTTGCTGCCATAGAGGCAAGAAAATAAATGATTTGGTTACAACAATTTCTTCAGGAGTTAGGGCATAAGTAGGAGGAAGTAAATTTGCATAGTGATAGTCAGATTTCTTACACCTATCTAAGAACTTTGCTTTCCACTCTAGGACGAAGCATATATAGTTAAGGTACCATTTCATTAGGATAAATTTGGAGGAAGAGAAGTTGAAGCTAGAGAAGATTCATACTAGTCAAAATCCTATAGACATGATGACTAAGGTGGTCACAAGGGAAAAACTAAAGCTATGTTCAGCTTTGGTTGGTCTTCACGGAAACTAGTGAAGGGTTGAGAAGTTTGCTAAGAGGAAAACTAGTCTCCAAGTGGGATATTGTTAGGTTGTGGAGCTTGTTTGCATGTGATAAAGTGTTGAAGACTATACACTAAGAGTATTATACACTTTCCACAGTTGTCTCGTCGGGGTTCAGGGGTGTAGCCCCCTCAAAAAAAAATTGGGCCTTAAAACGTGCCCAATATATCGAGAAACATGATTATCTCATATGGGTGGGATTTTTACCCATAGGATTATGGGACAGTTTTGGCCCATGGTTTTAATACCCATGGTTTTGTAAAACTACTTAAGCAGTTGTCTATTTATATGGTTTTGTGCATATGGTAGCATTATGTAACATTGCAGATGTGTTTTGAATTCAGGTGTGAATTCTGGAGAGTTTGTTGAGCATAGCTCCAAACAGATCTGGGTATTGTATTGAGAAAGTGGTGGCTTATAATAAAATCCGAGCAAGTGATTCTTAGTGGACATAGCCCAAATTGGGTGAACCACGTTAAATAATGTCTCTTTGTGTTGTGTTATTTTATTCTACACTTTTATTTAAGATTTGTAATATTCTATGCATATTAGTTTCTACTGTTGTGATTATGTGAGGGATTATTCCACATATTTTATCCCTAATTTCCTAAAAATTGGTATCAGAGCCTAGTTTGGTTTGTTGAAGTGTTGAATCGCAAGGAAATTTTTATATTGAGTGGTAGTTATGATAGATGATGAAAGATCTAGGGTTGATAAATTCAATGGGAAAAATTTCAGTCTTTGGAAGATATAGATGGAAGATTACCTTTATCAGAAGGATCTTTATATTCCAATGTCTGAGATGGTCAATAAACCCTCGAGCATGATAGATGTGAAATGGGATTTTCTGAATAGGAAGGCACTTGGGACAATCCGGCTCTATCTTGCATCTTTGGTATAATTTAATGTTTCCAAGGAAAAGACTACAGAAGAACTAATGGATGCATTAGGAAAGTTGTATGAAAAACCCTCTGCCTCTAATAAGATATTTTTAATGAAAATTTTGTTTAATATGAAGATGTCTGAGAGTGTTTCAGTAGTAAATCATGTAAATTATTTTAATACATTTGTAAATATGCTAGCTTCAGTTACAATAGAATTTGATGAAAATTTTATGGCTTTATTAGTTTTGTGCTCTTTACCTAAGAGTTGGAATCCTGGTAATGGCGGTAAGCAACTCGGTTCCAACTAACTCAAAGTTGAATTTTGAGGATGTTGTAGGGGTGATTCTAAGTGAGGAAATGTAAAGAAAAATCTCTAGTGAATCTTCTACTTTAGGGAATGCTTTGAAAGTGGAAACTAGAGGGAGACAGAAGAATAGAGGAAGCCATGGAAAATCAAAGGATCGAGAAGGTCAAATTCCAAAAGCAAGATAGTATGCTGGCACTGTGGAAAGTCTTGGAATGTAAAGAAGGACTATTGGGAGCTTCATGACAAGAAGAAATAACAAGAAGAAAACAAGGAGGAAAATGTGGCAATGGGTAATGTATATCAGGATGCTTTGATTCTTTCTTTGCACAATATTACTGAATCTTGGGTTTTAGATTCGGGGGCTTCTTTCCATGCTACTCCAAATAGGAATTATTTTGTTGATTATGTTCAAGGAGATTTTGGGCATGTTTATTCTTGGTGATGACGAGCCCCTTTCAGGTTAAGATGTAGAATGGGAATACTTGGCTATTGAAGGATGTTAGACATGTGCCTACATTAAGATGAAATTTGATATCAGCAGGGTAGTTGGGAAGTGATGGTTGTATTGTGATATTTACAGTGGAATCTTGGAAGGTTACCAAGGGTGCTCTTGTGGTGGCAAGAGGTAAGAAGGTTGGAACCTTGTATTTAACCACTTATAACACTAATATTTGTAATCTTGTGGCTTCAGAAGTAGATACAACATTATGGCACTATAGGCTCAGTCATATGAGCCATAAGGACATGGAGATCATAAATAAGGATTTTCTTGAATATACAGAAACAATTTTGGAGTTCTGTGAGGACTGCATATATGGGAAACAGAAGCAAGTAAGGTTTCTCAAGGTTAGACCTACAAAGAAAGAGAGTAAGTTAGATCTAGTGCATTCTGATGTGTGGGGGCTGGCTCAGGTATCATCTCTTGGGGGTTCAAGTTATTATGTTATTTTTATTGATGATGAAGTAAGGAAAGTTTGGGTTTATTGTATTAGAAACAAATCTGATGTATTTGACACTTTTTTAAAATGGAAAGCCTTGGTAGAGAATGAAGAAGGTCTTAAGCTAAAATGTCTCAGGTTAGATAATGGAGGAGATTATTGCAGTAATGAAATTGATGATTATTGTTCTAAGAATGGAATCTGTAGGAAAAATATGGTTCAAGAAACTCCGTAGTAGAATGGAGTGTTAGAAAGGATGAACAGAACAATAATGGAACGTGCTAGGAGCATGATTTTACATGCAGAACTGCCTCTTTCTTTTTGGGCAGAAGCAGTGAGCACAACTATGTACTTGATAAACAGAGGAACCTCAAGTGCCTTAGATGGAGGCATACCTGAGGAGGCTTGGTATGGTAAGAAATTTGACTATTCATTTCTTATAGTATTTGGATGTGAGGTGTTTTTCCATATGAGACAAGGATGATAGGACCAAACTAGAGGCTAAATAAATAAAAAAGTACTTTCATTGGTTATGGTGGTGATGACTTTGGATATAAATGTTGGAGTATTAAGAAAAAAAATCATTAGATCTAGGGATGTGGTCTTTAATGAGAAAGTCATGTATAAGCAGTAGTTTTAGGAAAATAGGGAATAATCCAAGAAATAATATGCAGCGATAGAGGATCTTTCGGATGGGAAAGTGACACATGAATCAGTTCAAGAACCAGCTCAACAAGAACCCCAAACTCCTATATTTAGGAGGTCTTCTAGGGTAAGAAGAGAACCTGAACATTTTTCTCCTTCTCTTTATTGTTTATTACTCACTGATAGTGGAGAGCTAGAGATCTTTGATGAAGCAATGTAGGTAGATGCTAGGAAGAAGTGGGAGTAAGCCATGGATGAGGAGCATTGGGCTCTTATGGAGAACCAGACATGGGATTGGTAAATCTACCTAAAGGTAAAAGAGAATTATAGAACAAGTGGGTGTTTAGATTCAAAGAGGAAGAAGGAGGAAAGAAAATATACAAGGCCCGGTTGGTGGTCAAGGGGTTTGCACAGAAAAAAGGTATATATTTTGATGAGATTTTTTCTCTTGTAGTAAAAATGACTTCTATTAGAACTATTCTAGGAATAGTTACAACATAAGACTTGCACTTAGAACAACTTGATGTAAAGATTACATTTCTCCATGGTGATTTGGAGGAGGAACTATATATGTAGTAACCATAGGGCTATGAGGTCAAAGGTAAAGAGGAGATGGTGTGAAAAGTGAAGAAGAGATTGTATGGCTTAAAACAAGCTCCACGTCAATGGTATAAGAAATTTGATAGCTTCATGATGGAGCAAGGTTATATTAGATGTCACTCTAAGCATTACATGTATAAAAAGAAATTTTAGGATGGAAGTTATATTATCCTTTGTCTGTGTGTGGATGACATGTATTGGTTGTAGGTAAAAACATGCAGGAAATAAAAGTACTCAAGAAGAAACTAAGTGAATCCTTTGCTATGGAGGATTTGGGGGGTAGCCAAAAAAATCCTTGGTATGAGGATAAATTGGGATAGGAAGTAATGGAAGCTGACTTTATCTCAGGAAGAGTACATTAAGAAATTCTTAGAGAGGTTTAATATGCAGGATGTTAAACTGGCTGGGACTCCTTTAGTGGGCCATTGCAAGTTATCAAAGGAGTAGTGTCCCAAGACAGAGCAGGAGAGAAACCAGATGTCCAAGGTACCTTACTCATCAGTAATTGGTAGTTTGATGTATGCCATGGTGTGCACCAGGCCTGATATTTCCCATACAATGGGAGCAGTGAGTAGATTTATGTGTGATCTAGGTAGAGATCACTGACAGGCAGTAAAGTGGATCTTTCGGTATTTGAGAGGGACCATGGTGACAATTTTATGCTACAATGGATCAGACACTACTTTGTGTAGTTATATAGATTTAGATATGGCTGGAGATGTAAATAGTAGGAGGAGTACAATAGGATATGTTTACATTGTAGGTGGGACAACAGTAAGCTAGATTTAACGACTATAGAATTTGGTGGCTTTGTCAACCACGAAGGCTCAGTATGTTGCTGCCATAGAGGCAAGAAAATAAATGATTTGGTTACAACAATTTCTTCAGGAGTTAGGGCATAAGTAGGAGGAAGTAAATTTGCATAGTGATAGTCAGATTTCTTACACCTATCTAAGAACTTTGCTTTCCACTCTAGGACGAAGCATATATAGTTAAGGTACCATTTCATTAGGATAAATTTGGAGGAAGAGAAGTTGAAGCTAGAGAAGATTCATACTAGTCAGAATCCTATAGACATGATGACTAAGGTGGTCACAAGGGAAAAACTAAAGCTATGTTCAGCTTTGGTTGGTCTTCACGGAAACTAGTGAAGGGTTGAGAAGTTTGCTAAGAGGAAAACTAGTCTCCAAGTGGGATATTGTTAGGTTGTGGAGCTTGTTTGCATGTGATAAAGTGTTGAAGACTATACACTAAGAGTATTATACACTTTCCACAGTTGTCTCGTCGGGGTTCAGGGGTGTAGCCCCCTCAAAAAAAAATTGGGCCTTAAAACGTGCCCAATATATCGAGAAACATGATTATCTCATATGGGTGGGATTTTTGACCCATAGGATTATGGGACAGTTTTGGCCCATGGTTTTAATACCCATAGTTTTGTAAAACTACTTAATCAGTTGTCTATTTATATGGTTTTGTGTAAATGGTAGCATTATGTAACATTGTAGATGTGTTTTCAATTTGGGTGTGAATTCTGTAGATTTTGTTCAGCATAGCTCCAAACATATCTGGGTATTGTATTGAGAGAGTGGTGGCTTGTAATAAAATCTGAGCAAGTGATTCTTGGTGGACATAGCCCAAATTGGGTGAACCATGTTAAATATTGTCTCTTTGTGTTGTGTTATTTTATTCTACACTTTTATTTAAGATCTGTAATATTTTCTGCATATTAGTTTCTACTGTTGCGATTCTGTGAGGGATTATTCCACATATTTTATCCCCAATTTCCTAACAGTATCTACACAATAAAGTAATCAAAATGGAGAAATAGGTGGAATCTGTTAAGTCCAAGAAATGTGACATTATTAGTATGAAACAAAGCACTCTTGACTTCCTCTCTATCTTCATTTCCCAGTTTGAGGTTCATTATAGTAAGGAAAAAAGAAACAAGAGTACCACTTTCAGAGATATCAAGAAGGGCCCGAAGAATGTTAAGAAGAACATTAAAAATATTATGAAATGAATTGGGCTGCTCTCCTCTTCCTTTTCTTCACTAGGTCATTTTTTAAATTTTCCCGAGAAGATGTTGACATTGTGCTAACATCATGTTGTTATTGTGTTGTTTAATGATTGATTTTTTATATAATATTGGTTTTGAATCTTTTTATGTACTGAATATTTAGGCTTTGGGCCTCATATTGTAACTAGGTAGGGTCCCAACTAAAATGTTTTTATCATTAATAAAAAAATAATACTCAAGGATTTTTTCACAATTCTCAAGCAAGACAAATCTCGGTTAAACAACTAACATTTGATCTCTTTGATTGGAACACACAATTACAAGATACCATGAGAGAGAATAAAAATGATATCGAGGCCGAGGTAAAACTACATGGTAACAGATACTTACATAGGTAGAGGATCGATTACTTGAAATAGATTTAAAATCATCACTAAAATCTAGGGATAATTTCAATGGATGATTATGGGAATGGGAACAAAATGTGAAAATGAATAATTTCGCAGGGGTCAAAGCACAATGGATGAGAGACCGACTGGAGAAATTCATTCAAGATATATAGACCGATATTTTTATTTATGAAAAAACTACCCATCATGTCAAGGATGACCAATTATATGAAGTTACGAAGGTTCGCACATAATTACAGATTTACTAGGAAATACTAAATAAAGCCTTCACATATTAGAATACATATAAGGAAAACATAGAGGTCATTCTTCTAATAGTGTAGACAATGAAGAACAAACCAAAGGTTAATTTTACCATATATAATTCTTCAAAGAACCAAGACTACACTTGTAATACCACCACCACCACTATTCACCCCTCATAGTCAAACTCAACAGATGGAGTAGTCTAAGAAAACTAGGAAACACTAGTAAACAAAGAGCATCACAATTTTTCTAAAGGTAATTAGGTAAATATATTAAGTGCATAAATTTTAGTATATTTGTAAGCATAACTGCATAGTCTAAAAACTCATAAAGGTGGTCTATTAGGAAATCTACTTAATTGAAAACTTGAAAGGGCGATTAAGTAGTGTATAGAGGATGAAAACTAATAAATAACATCCTCTGTGTCAAATGTGAATAAAGTTAGTTGCAACATAATGCAATCACCATTAAACACTATAAAAAATTACTTTTTGTTTCTTGATGAGACAGCTATTAAGTCTGGGAAAGTGCTGGATAGTAAAAAGTAATAGTAAGCCAACATAGACATAGTTCATGATTCAAAAATTCTTTTGTATGTATATATTAGTATAAGGTAAAAGATATAATGTATATATTCTCTTTGAATATGAAGAGAATATGAAAATACTCTTAATATATGAGAAGGATATGAAAGAATTGGCAATTTAACAGTTATTACATTTTGTATAAAGCTATGTATTCTAATGTGAAATAAGTTTGATCTTAGAACCTGATAGAAAGTACTTAAGTATAGTTCGTTTTTCCATTTTATGCTCTATTATAGTTCTGTCTAATTCTAATACACTACAAAAATTGTATTATATGGTTCTCTTTCTCTTCAATTCTTTGTATATATAGCCTATTAAAAAAATTGAACAATGCACTTTTATCCCATTCTTTAATCTAGTCTTCAACCTATTACAGGCTTTGATTCCATAATCCAAGAACCTCTGCTAACACTATACATGAATATTAAAACAATAAATCAAATATAAAATAAAATAAATGAAATCAGAGGTTATATATAATTACATTAGGGTAGACACCATTGGAGTATTAACTTAGTGAAGGGTTAACAACATCTTATGATATTTTTTATGTGGGGGGGCAAAAATTAATAGAAGCAATCTTAGAAAATACACTTGTTGAGGACACCAAAGGTTGGGAAAATAATGTCAAGTTAAAATACCATTCTTGATAATCCTAAGGACCCAATACTTCAACAATGGACTCCAAAATGAAAGAAAAACTAACTTTGAGACCTTTAAGACTGTAAGAGAATATTTATGAGTGCAAAAAGACTAAAATAATGATAAAAATGTGATGTGAATTGCACTCAAAAAACACACGCACACAATTATATGGAACGTGGTTATGAATTATATTTTCTTTTATTAGACATCATCAACCATGGTCAATGGAGTCGAATGCAATAAATAAAATATTGACAATATCAATCGTGGTCGATATTGTCGTCTCTAAGTAGTATGTCATCATGTTCTTCTAGAAGGAATTATTAGAGGATAGAAGAAGATATGTAGTTACTAAAAGGTGATATGAAAGAGGTATACATGTGTTTTAAGTAGATATGGAGTTAATCATAATATGATAGCAAGGTGATGTATTAGGGAGTTAATAAATGGTGTAAACTCATCTACGATATTAGGACATTAACTGCAGATAAGATATCTATCACAAGTAATATTACTAACTATGCCATATAGTCATTTTTTGTAATCGTTGTTCCAAAATATCCTTGAAGACATAACTATGGGGAAATAGTGCTTGTAAAAATTAAAATTCAGTAAGAGTGAAAAATGAGTTATATATAATAAATATGTCATAAAATTTTACTAACCCATGAAATGTACTCCCTTCTGTTATGTGTTTAGGGATATGCCATATAAGTATATAATTTATCTTTTTTGGTCTATACTTCAGGTTTCACAAATCAAACTTCCCAAGGAAAAAAAATTTCTCTATCAAATTCACTCTTCTTAAGATTTAAAAAAATTTATTCTAATAATATCAAACATTCTTTTCAAATGATTCTAATTCTCTTTAAGGACCAATAAAAATAAAAAATGTCATAAAAGTAAACTATCTCAAATTATCCAAGGTATGATCTAAATACCTATTTCATAATTCACATAAAAATGGCACGAGCATTAGAAATTTTGAATGGTATCACCAACCATTTGTACAAACCATCATTGGACTTGGAGGTTTTATTCCATTGATCCATTTTTTGAATATGGATCTTATGGTAACCACTCCTCAAATACAATTTGGATAATTTATTTTCACCAACCAAGAAATATAATATTTCATCTATTCTAAGTAATGGGTAATTAAATTTTAAAGTAACCCTGTTGATGGATATACAATTCACAAACATTCTCATTTCTATTCCATTATTTAGTGATAGTAGGTTTGGTATCATACAAAGACTTATTATTTTCCTTTCTTTAAAAAATATTGTATTTGTTTACACCCTAATTAAATTCTATTATTATGAGAATGCATGACAATAAAAATAATATGAGGGTTTGCGAGGGGTAGAATATTCTAATTAATTAAGATCCAACATTAACCATTCAAAATTAAAATAAAGCTTTCATATATGTAACAATTGATAAACAATAAGTAATATCTCAAATACACAAAAGGAGATAGAAAATTATCTTTACACTACAAAGAAGGAAGGATAGGGATATGTAAAATTATGGAATAAGTAGAATAAAGATTGGAAAGGTTTTGGTAGCTATTATACAATTAGAAAATGAGCAGGGTAAGGACTGTACAATTATTGTATGTTGAAGACACGATTTATATGGTTATTACCTAGAAATATATGGTATTATACCCTTTAAAGTATGGAATATATAATTCTTGTGTGCCTCACTTATCTAGAAATTAATTTTTCTATATGTCACTCTTTCTCGCACAACTTTGGGATCACCTTGTAGACATAAAATCATGCACTTTACGAATTATTTAGTCCCAGTCTCATACTACTATTCATATGGTTTTTGAGTGAAGAAATTAATAATCAACCCATGTCCTTTGGCCATTTTACTTTGCTTTCCATCGTCACTGCCGACCTCTCGCATGTACTCACATAGATAGTTTTTCCATTTGGCATCATTTTATCTATGATTGGGGTGCCCAGTCTAGTACTAGGGCACCCTAGGTACTGTGATCCTTTTTTACACTTTCCCGCCACTTTTTGGGCACTTTCTAGTCATTTGAGATTTTTATATTTTTAGTGGTTGACCTTTTCGAGGTTAATTACAAAATTAGAACAATGGAACCATATAAATATAAAGTTATGAGACCATAATAAGGGACCAAGTGTAGACACCCAAAATTGGGTTGCAACCCTCTAAAACACCTTTGATTAATTAATTTAATATTATCCCCCCACAATTCCCACTTGGACACATTGTAATTAATTTAATTATCACAATTAAGATTAATTATCTAACTCACCTAGTCACCTCACTCATCCACATCACCCTTTCCACCCCACCCTACACCCATTATAAACCTATTAATTGACTTATACCAAGTCCCCAATTATCCTAACCAACTAGGAATCTTTCCAACCCTAACTATGTATGACCTATTAATCCTCTAACAAATTCCACACTCTAATTTAAGCCATTCAACACTCCAGACCCAGAGTAAGCCAAATACCATGCAAAATTTGGGAGAAAAACCATATTTTTGGTAGGTTAGACCAATTCTACTTAACCAACGTTGGTTATCCATAGATTGGTGTTGGTTCCCTAACCACCATCGGTTACCATTAAATAATAGTATTTAAATATTTACACAGGTTCTCCAAATAATTCATTCACTTAAGATTTAGCATTCTAAATCTTAAGCACTCAAGCTACCTGATGACAAACTAGATCCAAATAGGTCTTCACTAGAATCCAGTAATCTCATCCACAACTTTGGATCATCAAAATAGAGCACATAGGCTTTGTTACCATGGCATTGGACACATTCCTGTATCTCCCACAAATGCTCATCAATCATCAACCACCTTCAAATCTACAAGTTACGAGATAAATAACTCATTCTTATTTGTTAATATTTTTTTTTATTTTAAGTCTTTTCATTTATGCCTTCCATATGATCCTTCTCTATCCTGAATACCACCTTTCACATGTTTACCACCTATTCCATCAACCTTAACCATTTCACTCATCCTAGCACCTCTACCACCCTTTCCGAACCTTAACAAAAATCATATCATCCTTCCCAAACCCCCTCAACTCTCTGTGTAATCTTAGAGAGAACCAAATCACTCATTTTTAATATTTCCACTATATTTCCCCTACTGACACTAGTCACCCAGCCAACATCGTTCATTTTCTAGTACTAGCATTGGTCACCTAATTGATCCAAGTTTATATGACTTGTAATTTTGTTTAGAAAAAAAAGCTCATAACTTTTACCAGACAATCCAGAATCACCCAAAACCTTTCCCAGACCTTTCCTAACACCTCAGTGACCTTTCCCACCCAGAACCATATCTTTCCTAGTGCTAGATTAGTCTTTATTTCAATATTTTTTTAATCTAGCGTGTTGATAACATGTTGAGATATAAATCAAAGCTTTAGAAATATGACCTCTATTTCTTGCATTTATTTTCATTAATTTGATAAAAATAGTGGATTGAAAGCCATCTAGGAAGTGGCACTCTTCACCTCTCTACAAAAAGTAAGGATAAAGATTGAAAAAGAAGACAAGTGAAGAAGACTATCCTTACTTCTGGTTTTTTATTTTGTTGTTGTCAGGATGTTGTTTTCATGTTGCTTTGTTGTAGTTTTGTCACTGTTTTTATCCTTTTGTATATTTTCTTGGATAAATATAGTTGGATATTCATGTATAATTTGGATTTTGATCCAAACTTGATGTAGCTACTACATTATCTAGCTTTGGAGCCTTTTTGTAATAGGGTATAGTCCATTCAAAACTATAGACTGTATTTTCTGCTTTATCTGGATTTTGAGCACTTTTTATAACAAGGTATAGTCCATTAAAAACTATTTACCCATAATAAAAAAACACTTCCCAAAACTAGAAATCGCTAAGCAGTCCACTGTCATATATTGTTTAACTCTCCTTTGGTGGTCTTGTGGTGTTTCTTTATACAGGTTATTCCTCCTAGCCAAAGGGAATATCTCTACATTCAATCTGATCAAAAGTCTACAACACACACAACCTTCTTCCGACTATTCACATGTATTCCTCATACGCCCATTACCCTTATCTGTTTTATCACATTACTTTGAGGTGAAACATTTTAGCATGCCCAATGGGACCCCTTCTTGTGGGTTATTTTCATTTTCTTCATATAGGGATTTGTGTGTTTCTTTCTTTTCTGAATAATTCACATTAATTTTCTCTCTGGTCAATATTTCTTCTTTTATTTTTCTAAAGGAAATATGTGATTTGGTGTTTAAAAAAGAACTATTCTTACTTTCTTTTGCATCTGCATTTAGTGAAAGATCATCCTCTTGAACTATTCTCTATTTTCTACATCCAATTTCAATTTTGATTTTTGATTTAAAATATCTACATTTCAACCTCCATATTTTGCATTAGATCACCTAAATTTATTTTCAATCTATATACTGGAGGTCATGACCAGTTGATGATTGGTGGGAATTAATTATAGTTCACACTTTGTGCACACACACCCCTGTCAAAATCACTTGACCAATTTACTCACTTCTTAAACATATTTCTTCCTGACAATTACCATCAATGATTAACAACCGGATTAGCGGTGGATCTAGCTGGTGTTCTGGAAAATCATCATATCATAGTTATACCTCACATATTGTGAAGTATATATTGGGGAAACGTACCCAAAATACAACTAAAATCAGCCATAGAATGCTTATAGGGTACTCTCATTGACAAAAAACTCTATTATACTCATAGTTAGTTTTAAATGGCATAAGACACATAACATTAAAATTTGAAGTATGGGATTGACATGTGTTATTAGCTTTTGAGTGTTAAAATTGTGTTTTGAAGAGTGAGGTCATTTCTTCTTATTTTTATTATCCTTCATGCCCCACCATCATAACTAGTGTATTTCAGTTCAATATGGGTGTGTTAGGAATCATCACTACCATAATTAGTTCCTGAGTTGGTGTTATCATTTGACTTAATCACCTAAAATTAAAATTTTCATCATCTTCTCAGATTCCATAGTAACTGACATCAGTCTAGAAAATGGAATTATTTACCTCTTCACACTGACATCAGTTGATTGAATGGATTCGGTTCCCTGTTGTTTTGGTTATTTCTTCCAAAACAGTATTCAATTCACATCTAGATATTTTCTGTGACATGTTTATGTCATTTATCACATTTTTAAGTCTTTGTTACCATTATCATAGTTCATATCCACCTGATTTACATTATTCGTCTTCAGATTTATAAATCTTCCATTTATTCACAATAACCAACATCGGTCTAATGACTGGCATTTGTTAGCCAACTGACGTTGGTTTTTGTGTTTTGATTTTTCTGTAAAAATAGTGACCAATTTTCATTTTCCATATTTCTTCTATCTTCTTTTCCTATGTTTCTACACCATCTGCATAGCTCACACCACCTATCCTACCACTATTCACATGCTTTTGACTCATAGATAAGTCAACACCCTATTCTTTCACACTAGCCATCAACCACTACATCCTAGTCCTTCACCACCTTCTATTTCTTCACCCATGGAACCCAATTCTTCTATCACTATATCCGTAGGTGATGAGGAGTTAACAAAACTTTTTTATCACAATCTTGTAGCCTTGTAGTATTATATTGGTCATTCCTCCACCCATGACTCGTCAGTATAACCCTTATATGGGATGCATGTTTTCATTACTCTAGCCCTTTCCCCCACTTTTGTACCATCCACCACTAGTGTAGCGCTACCTACCTCCACCTTACCACGTGTATTTTCTCATATCACCCCCACATCTTTGATATTTGTCACACCTATATCATATATCACACCTTCGATGTCTGCATACCATCATCTACGACTCTTAGTGTAGGGATTCCCACATCATCAATCCCTATTAACTCATACCCTCTAGTTACATCTACCCCTTTTCAGAGTTTGGTCATGTCTAAACCTAATAATCTACCACCTGTCGCTATAAGGGTCTTTACATAGGTCTTTTCCACCTATGCCTTGCCTCAGCCACTACCTTTTACCTATGCTTCCCATTCGGGGTATATGTCATCATCATCTGCCACTACTTATATCCTGACATCTCAATTTGCTTATTCGAAACCACCATACACTGGAGGGGTTTTATGCCTTATTCATCTTATTTACCTCCTTCTACCATAGCGGGTGCTCCTTCATCTAATCCTATAACTAATCTCATAAAAATAATGATGGAAAATATGCAGACTCTAGAATAATATGTTTCTGGCTCCCGTAAGGCTTTTAATTATGAAAAAATTTGTAATAAGTGTATTCATATGTCTATGCCCATTCATTCTTATCCCCCACATTGGGAGATGCAAAATTTTAATAGATTTAATAGCAAGGAAGATCTGCAACAACATTTGTGATATTTTAAACATGTATGTTATCTTATTTCCCATGATGACACCTTGCTTCTTCGAACTTTGCTAATATCCTTGATAGGACCTACCTTAGACTGGTATAGTTCTTTACCTAAGCACTCTATATTTTCATTCAATCAATTAGACCAAGCCTTTCTTGATCATTTCTCTGTCAACATCACTAATAAGGTCACTGTGACTGGTTTGTATTCAATGTGCCAATACAAAGATGAATCTATTACAGATTTTGTCACACGTTGGCAGAGCCTTACCAATAAACTCACCTTTAAATTTTGACAAAATAAACTAATAGTTTTGTTTATTAGAGCTTGTGCTAGACATATCTCTCCAAATCTCCAAGTTCAAACCTTATGAATGTTCGATGAAACATTCACAATCACTCAGAATCTAGAAATCCATGCTATCAAAGAGAAGAAACTATAATTACACAACAAGAGTGCTCCATTCAAATCAAATGACTCTTCTTATTATTCCAAACCACAAACAAATCATTCAAAACCCAAAGGATCCACCAATGCAGTGGTCCTAAAATTTGATCCATCTCATCCATCCAACCAACCAAAACCATCTTCTAATATTTCTCCTATTCATAACTTTCAATACAGGCATGAACAATGACAATATACTCCCATAGGAAACCTTACTCCTTGGTTTTGGAAAAGCTTCCAAACACAGGAGCCATAAATATTCCACTTGTCAAAATACATACTGGTTTTGACCCTTCTTATCCTGTGTCTGCATGGTACACAGAGAATGATTACTATAATTATCACTGTGTCAAAGGTCATAATGACAGTAATTGAAAAACATTTAAAAATATCTTCCAAGAAATGTTAGATAACAGAGATCTTGTCTTGGATAACCCCAATGCACCAACTAACCAAAACCTCCACATCTTTAAGAATTCATTTCCAAATCACACTCCATCATCCAACCAAACCAGTGAAACCTCAACTAGTGATACCAATATTTAAGAGGTGCATGCCATTTTTAATACCATACCAACCCCTTCTACTCAATTTCCTCCCATACCATCAGTTGAGGAAATCCTTGTGTGAGTTATTCCACCCATGGAGGAGCCCACCTCATCCTCTCCTCTACCCATGGAGGAGTCGCCCTTATCTACCATTTTGTCTATTGAGCAACACACTTCATCTATCCCTTCATCTACGAAGGAATTTACCCCACTCATCTCTCTACTTGTCGAGAAACCCGCATCACTCACTCTTCTACCCATAGAGGATCCCAGATTACCCTTTTCTTCACCAATCAAAGAGTCTACACCATCCATATTTCCCCCTCCTCTACCCATAGAAGATACACTTTTAACATCTATTCCTATTGGTGACAACTCCCTAATGGCTTTTAAATACCCTGTCAATTTTTTATCATCTCTTCTACCCACACAGTCTGAAGCCAACCACTTCCCTATCTCATAGAAGTTAGATTTATTTACAGGGATTACTACCAAATAATCATCATCCCCCTCTAATTCTACTCCATTATCCCATTTGGTCGATCTCTTGGAGTATGTTGACTACTCCATGCTTCAGCGATGCCTTTGAATTTCCATATCGACTCAAATGCAAATGTTGTCCCTAGAAACTTCACTGATCTATCCTAAAGTGTTCAAGATAACTAAATTTTTCATACCTTAGCTGGTTATTGTAGCCTCTTCTGTATCATCCTCACCTACACCCAAACCTCATATACCCCTACCTTTACCTATGCCCAAACCTATCATGGGGCTTGTGCTGACACCGATTATAGTCCATCCTCCCATGAAGATCAATTTATCCACCTTTTTCCAAACTATCACCAAGCCTATCCCCCCACCTAAGAGGAAGACCCAACCTCTTAGGCCTCATACCCTAGTTTCTCCCACTTCTCCTCTTTCACCTTCACCACTTCCATCCATCTTAGGCCCCCATCCATCAACCTTGGTCAATCACACTCCTACCTAAGGTAAAAGTAAAATAAAGCAAGGAACATCCTTATCGCAACATATCATTCCACCCAAGCCTTCTACATTATCTATGCCTCCTCCACTACCCATGCCTTTACCTTCTCTTAAACTCACACTTTTTTTATTGCCTCCTACTACTATCTTTACCACACCTCCACTCTCACCCTAGTTGACCCGTCCACTTCCCTCTTCTAAATTCCATTCTAATTCACACATTACCCCAATTCCTTTACCCAAGAAGGTGCAACCCAAGCCCAAAACCATGCTACTGAATAAAAAGGTAGTTAAACCTACTCAACCTCCAAATCCACCTCTAGTAGTGCCTCTTCCAAAAAATCCACCCACACCTCCATCCAAACCAATTCCACCTCCAGCAATACCCCTTCCACAGATGTCACCCAAACCTCCATCCAAAACTACTCTCACTTATCATTTTGATCCCTTGGTATGGTCTTACACTAACTTCCCCGCTCACCTATAAGAAACTTCCGAGATTACATTACCACCACTCAGGCCTTACGACCCACTTAAATGTTAACTAGAAGGTTTTTATGATGCCAATATTTACACTTATCATCATGTGCTAGGGCATGATGTTGGAAATTGTAAGGCCCTTAAGAATATTCTTCTTCAACTATGTTCTCCTAAAGATCTCTTTCATGAAGATGACCTTTTGGATGAAGATACCATTCCACCTTCATCTGACACTACACAGCCTCGCCCCATATCTATTCAATGGCCTTCACCTCCATAACCCTATTTTCCTCCTTCGACCTTTGAGATCAATATGGTTCAGATTATGGAGCTATCCCAACCCCCTTTGAAATGCTAGTGTTCCATACTCATTTCACAAGGATCTTAACCTGTACTAGGTATTTATCCCTCATGCCATTACACCTTTCATGACACATCTCCCTATTTTTATCATAATAATATGGTTGGAGTTACCACTAGAGCATAGAAAGATAAAGGAAAAGAGAAGACAGTCAAACCATCCACTACACCTGTACCCAACATTCCATCCACACCTGCACCCAAGGTAACCATCCGTGGGCCGACATATCTAATTTTTGAGGGAGTCAAAGATCATACCATGATCAAATAACTTCACCAATCCCCCTCAAAATGTATTTGTATGACCTCATCCAAACCTATAAGTCTCATTGTTAGGCCCTCATCAATGTCCTACAATTTATTGAGGTTCCACCTTATGAACCCACACCTATTGCTGCCATCATTATCCCACATCATGTGGCTTCCCTCACTACTCTACCTCCATATTTTTCTCCATTTACCTTTCATCAGGTATTTTTTGTTAGTTTCTATGATGAAGATATTGTCCCTCTCTAATCAGATGATCCTGACCCCTCCCTAACCCTTTCCGCTTACATTGATAACACATGTGTTCAACATGTTATGATTGATGGTGGTTCCAGTATCAATATAAATTATTCCCATACATAAAACAAAATGTGCATCCCTACCAATTACATGCATAATAACCCAGTTATGTTGCGTTCATTTAACAACGTCATGAATTCAACCCTCGTCACCATCATTATCCACATTTGTGTGGGCCCCCGTATCCTTCCTAAATTATTCTATGTCCTAGAGGGGGGATTCCAACACAACATACTACTTGGCTGACCTTGGATTCTCACCATGGGTTGTGTACCTTCAACCTTGCACCATTGTTTGAAATTTGAACATGAAGGGAATAAATATACCATTATGGAAAACCCTTCACCATTCAAAACCTGTAATATTATCTATCAACCTAATGATGTCCTTATACCAGTTAAGGAATCTAAAACCACTATTGATTCTTCTTCATCACTGTCCCAACTACCACCACTACCACTTCTTCTTCATTCATTGCCTCATCCACTACTTCTGCTGCTACACCTTCCACAACTAACTCCTCTACTCCCACTGATACTGAAACTTTTACATCTGGCCCATCAACCAAGCCATATACTTCACACACACCTGATGATTTCCCTTCTCATGCTTCTGGTGATTCAACCATTACTGTTAACCAAATACCAACTTCTAATCATTTAGTAGGTGTTTTTCAACACATTACCTTAGGGGAGTATCACCTATACAACATCAACACCTTTCTTACTCCTTAAGAGTATGGAAGCCTCCATAAACACACACAATACAACCATCGTGTACATGAGGTATTTACATACTATTTGCCCCACCTTCGCACTAACTTGATGTATGGGGGACTTGATGTTTCTTCATATACTCCTGAACCACCTCAAAAAACTTGTCCATCCTCATCTAATTTTCAATACCTCACCAATCGACACTTCACTCACAATTTCGTTCATCAATGTGCTTGGAAAGGATTTGGCTTTTATCTTTATGAATAGGGTCATCACACATACATACCTTGCACCACTCTGAAACAAAAAGACCACAATGGTTTTGGATTTTCTGAGGATCCCTCTTCTAAGAAATCATGTATCGACCTCGTAGAGGAAAGTACGCCTTCCCTACCACACTCACCTACTACATCACCTTCCCCCATGGAGTCCATGGATCCAAAATCCATCCCTCCTAACATTTTTCTTTTCATAAACACCATTTCCTTGGGACCTCTGACCTATCAACATGATGGCGAGGCTCCTTCTTCCCTTCCCTTCCTATATCCTGACATGATAGATGATGGCACACCTATAAACGTTGTTCAATGTCAGGATGATGATTATATTCTCACCTATATAGGTGTGAAGGATTCTTACATTCACCAATCGTTACCTTCTAAGACACAAACCATGCTGAATGAATTGACCATAGATATCAACATTCACACTCAAGACAATCCTTGAATTCTAAAGATAGGTCAATATTAAGATCCCACTGAACATGAAGCCTTCACCTCTTTCCTTTGAGATTATAGCAACACTTTTTCTTGGTATTATGCTAATATGCCTGGTATTGACCCAAATATCGTGTTCCACAATATCGTAACTATTCATGACACTAAACCTTTGAAACAAAAGCTATAAAAAATGTATCCCCACATTTACCTTCTTATGAAAGAAGAACTCCAGTGCATCCTTTATGTTTCTTTTATTCTACCCGTTGACTATCCCTAGTGGATTTATAACATTTTTCCTATCACCAAAGTGATGCGGGGACTCCACATCTACACAAATTTCTGTGACCTTAACTTGGTTTGCCCCAAGGATGATTTTCCTCTGCCTAGTATTGACCAACTTTTTGATCTTTCAACCGGAAATGAGATTCTATCACTCATGGAAGGATTTTTAGGTTATAATCAAATATTACTTTCTCCTGAAGATCAACACAAAACTACCTTCATCACCCCTTTGGGGACCTTCTATTATCATGTAATGCCCTTTGTCCTTAAAAATTCTAGTGCCACATATCAACGTGTTATGACCTATATCTTTAATAACAACATGCATCATATATTAGAAGATTATGTCGATGATATTCTTGCCAAGTATAAACATCACACTGAACACCTCCCAGTTCTCAAAATCATCTTTGATTGTCTCATCAAATACTACATTCACCTTCAACCATAGAAATACGTATTTTTCATTCTATCTAGAAAATTCTTTGGTTTCATCATCTCTTTAAGTGGAATTGAATTTGATCCTACTAAAATCAAGGCTATTCTTGAGATGCCTCCACCTACTAACATTTGGAAGCTTCGTAGTTTACAACACAAGTTGGAATCTATTAGACACTTTATTTCTCAACTTTCCAACCGATGTCACCCTTTTCATCATCTTATTAAAAAGGATGTTTCCTTCAATTGGGATGATGAGTGCCATAAATATTTTGAAGTGTTAAAGGAATACCTCCTTCACCAACCTATGCTCATCCCACCAAAGGATGACAAATCCTTTTACCTTTACATTGTAATCATTGATCATTCCTTGGGTGCCATACTTTCTCATCATGACGAGCAATATAGAGAGCAAGTGGTTTATTACAAAATTCATACTCTTTTAGAATATGAGACTAGATATACTCATGTTGAAATTTTTTCTTATCCTTAGTCTTTATTGCCACCAAACTTTGTCATTACCTACTCAACCACAAAACATTCATCTTCACAAACACTGACCCCTTGTATTAAATGTATGCTAAACCTTACCAACACCAATGTGCCACACATTGGCTCATGATCCTTACAAACCTCGACCTCAAATTCATCCATCAAAAATCCATCAAGGGACAAACCATTGTAGATCAGCTTGTTGTTGCATCTCTTTCCAGAACTCAATCTTCTAACTTCAATTTTCTTTATGAATTCATTGTTACCCTCTCCCTTGATGACATCATTTATCAAATGACCCTATTCTTTGATAGTTCTAAATGTCAACATGGGGGTGGAACAAGGGTTATCCTCATTCCTCTTGATGGTGAACCTATTCCTTTATCTTTTAAACTTGACTTTGATTGTACCAATAATGTGGATGAATAAAAAGCACTTGTGTTAGGTCTCCAAAATTCCATTTCCTTAGATGTTAATACCATTAATATCTTTGGCGACTCTCAACTAGTCATTAAGCACGTTAATGGTTTATACCAGTTTCATAATAAAATAATTCAAAAGTATAAGCATCACATCAACTTATTTTGAATACCTTTGATAATTATGACATTCAAACTATTTCGCAATCCACTAATAAATTTGCGGATACCATGGCTTACCTCACCTCAAAAATACCTGCCCCACCTTTAGAATCTAATATATTTTTCATAGTACAATGCTTACAGTCACCTTCTTATCTCATCCTAGATGTAAAGTTTGTAAGTTGAATTGAAACTGACCCACACAAAATTTGGTATTAGCAGTATGCTGATTACATTTACCAATCAATTATACCTCTAGATCTCACTCGTAATGGTAAGCGAGCCTTCCTCCAAAAGGTCTCTTGTTACGTCTTCATGGGGGGTCTTATTTACAAGTGTGGATTTGATGGTATCTTCTTACGATGCCTCACTAGTTATGAAATTTCATACATTATTAAAGAAATCCATGACGAGATTTGTGGTGGACATTTTAGTGGCCACGTTGTTGACCAACCCTTAACCAATATTGTTGTGATTATGTCAAACATTTTGTGAAGTTTTAAAAACATGGTAACCTTCACCACACCCCAATTCATGCCTTATAAGTTGTCAGAGAATTTTGGCCCTTCTCTCAATGGGGTTTGGATCATTGGAGAGATTAACCCTCATTATTCTCAACATCATCCACAACAAAAAAATATTACACTAAATGGGTGGAATTCATACCTCTCATTTCTATGAAAGTTGAGAAAATATGTTAATTCATTAACCATCACATCATTTCTTGCTTTGGTGTTACTCATCGCCTCATCACTGATAACGGAAAAAAATTCAAAAACAAGACCTTACGCAAACTATGCATCACCTTTGACATTTAACTTAGTTTCTCTTCACCTTATTATCCTCAAACAAATGGTCAAGCCAAATCAATCAACAAAACCCTTAACACAATTCTTATGAAAGTCACCAATGATACTGGTAAGGATTGACATACGCACATTCCTTTCACCTTATGGGCTTATCGCACCAAAATATGTACCTCAACTGCCACCATACCTTTCTCTTTGGTCTATGATACAAAGGCTTTCCTGCCTCTCGAATTTCAAATTCCATATCTTTGTATCTCACTTAAATATATGCTCAATGATGATGAATTTTTCCAAGATCATTTAGCACAACTTGAGATTCTATATGAACATTGTTTAAATGATCTTGATCAACTTCAAATCTACCAAAAACGCATCAAACATGCCTATGAAAAATGTGTCGACAAACAAACCTTCAAGGTAGGTGACCTTGTCCTGAATGAAAATCAACATGTAACCAAAGATGAGAAAAGTAAATGTGGAAAGTTTACTCCTAATTGGCTTGGACCCTATATCGTCACTCATACCTATTGATTTGGTGCTTATCATTTATATTCTCTCAAAGGTAAACCTGAACCTGAGCCCCTCAATGCCTTGCATATTTAACCATTATACTATTTAATCAAGTACTACATCACCTTTTTTCTATTACACACTCATCCCTTAAAAAACCTTTGCCTTCCATCTACCTGATTTAAGGACTAATGACTACAAAATAATCGTGTGGTTTTTTATCACCATTCAGCCTTGTCTTTAATATGAGTACCATGACTCTACTCATGAAATTATTCTCATGGATAATTTTTGTCCTTTTCAATATGGAATCCCATGGTCATTCTTCGCTTACAACCTCTCTTTCATAGTTAACCTATGCGTTTTATGGTTTTTCCTTTATAAAAGATGCCTATAATCCTTTATAGTCTTTTCCATGACCTAAAAGTCCAAAAAAATTCAAAAGTAATATATGACCTAAATGTTAAGGGCACTGAGGGTGTCGAGATCAAAGGTAGTCAGTTGGTAGCATTAAAGGATCTCCTAAAAATTAGCTAGATTTTCTGGACTGTTGGCAGACGTTTGGTGAACTACAACAGTTTTGAAGTTTTAGAGCCAGTTTTCTTTTTCTCTACTTTACTCTCTTTGGTTTAAGTCCTGATCTTATTTGTAAGCTTTAAGCATGTTTAAATCCTTTCATGGAATTTTTTGTTTCTTTCTTGCTCGTTGGTTTTTGTTCCTCCTTTTGTAAGGCCCATAGGAGTCGATCCCTATTTTTACCTTATCTAATAAAAAAATATATGGGATATTCAAATTCAACTCCTTGAGTCAAATTTCTTGTAAATAGATGACTCCCTCAAAAATGAAATCTATCTTTCTATCTTGTTGTTATAAATCAACTACTCCCATGAAGGACATCTATAAAAATCTAGCCCTATTGTACATAGTAAAAAGTTAATATCATAATTGCATGAATAAAATTCGAAATCTTACTCTTTATTCTTGCTCAATACATAGGAAGTATTACATCCATTTAAATAGGAGATCTTGTTCCTATATTTAAGGAGATATAATCTCCATAAATATCTCCACACATAACTCCTAAAACAACTCCATGCTATTATACGTGAGATTTTGTTTTCTCACAAAACTAATATTGTTAATGATTTGTTTACTCAACAACTCATAACAATATTTACTCACCCACTCATAATTACATTTACAATAATGTAATTAATTATTACAACACATATTATATTATCCTAGATAATATAATCACTTACATAATATTCTATGTTCACACTACAACATAGATATTCCTAACATTCGCCCCCTTAGTGTGAACATGGGGTAAGAGCTCCTGGAAACATCAACCTTGTCGGAGTATTCATTGCTACTGGATCTTGCTATCTGGATCTTGCTGCTAATGATCATCCTTGTCGTATGAACATCTTCATCGACTGATCACCTTCCACCGAAGTACCTTCCACCGAAGTATGGCAGTCAGAGGACCGTACGACAGTCAGAGGACCGTACGTAGATGATTTTCCCCTGTAAGCTGAGTCATGCAGTTTGCTTCTTCCACACCAAATAGACACTCAGGAACTGTTGTTAGTCTATGTGAACACATTAAAATCAAAACATGAAACTAGTTTCACCCCCTTGTGTATAAACACACCACATAACTGAAATAAAATATCACCACATCTGTCTGCGACCCCATCGTTGGTGAATGACGAGAGGACGCTGATTTTCCTCCTTCCTCCATTGCCTCCTTCCTCCAACAAGAAAAGAGTCTACCATAGGAAATCCTCATCACTAGGACATGAAAGTTCTTCATCAGTTGAGTAGACTTCCCAATCAGTTTCTACTTCAGCTAGAAGGGCTTTCTGATCTATCTTGTCATCAAGAAGATCCTGAGCTCTCTTTTTACAGTTCAGTATTACATGCCCAATCTCATTACAATAAAAGCATTTTATTTTTCCATGTGAAGGAACCTTCTTTGGTTTATGTTTTTCCTTCTTAGATGAGGAGCTCGGTTTGTTTCCTACATATAGTACTTCTTCATGTTCTTCATGATTGCTTTGTTCTAACAATGTAGAAATCACTCCTTCTAGACTAATAGTAATTTTACTCAAAGTAAATACAATATTTGAGTAACTCTTAGGCATGCTATTAAGAAGAATAGCTTTAGCATCATCATCTTTTACATGTTCTTTAATTCCAGCTAGTTGATTTAGCAAAGAACGAAACTTACTTATATGATCTGCCATTTTTGAGTTCTCTTCCATTTTCAACCCGTACAAGCGTTGCTTCAATGTAGTCTTTGCCATTTCAGCTTCAGAACCAAACAATTTGTTAAGAGACTCCCAAATTTCTTTTGCAGATTTTGTGAAATCCACATGATGTAGATAGGCTTTTGATAAGCCCAGACCAATGGTACCCAATGCTCTCTGATCTTTTGCATTCCATTTTTCCAATTCATTTCCTCCAGTGGGTGGAGTTGAATTAGACTTCACCACATCCCATAGATCCTTTTCTATTAAATGTAATTGCATCTGTAGTTTCCATGTATGGAAATCTTGTCCTTCAAACTTTTCAATCAGATTTAGTTTCTCCATTATTTTGTACAATACTGATAAAAAAATACAAAATTGAATCAAGTACTTTAAAATTTTATATTGAATACCTTTTAACCTCCAAGCAAGTCAAGAACTTGTATTAACAATTCAACATTATTGAAAATTGGAGAAAACTTTCAGTAGAAGAATTGATGTGCTTAATTTGATAGCTGCATAGTAAAATCCGTATTTCTTCCAAACTACGTTCTGGGTTCTTCTGAAATTTCTTCTGTAGTTTATTGACCAGCACGTGATTCTGCACACAAAATTATAGAAAAACCCACATCCGGAAACGAAAAATATAATATATTCTTTGAGACGGATCTGATCATGAAAGCACTGAAATTTCTTGCATCAAACCTGCTCTGATACCAAATGAAAAGTTAATATCATAATTGCATGAATAAAATTCGAAATCTTACTCTTTATTCTTACTCAATACATAGGAAGTATTACATCCATTTAAATAGGAGATCTTGTTCCTATATTTAAGGAGATATAATCTCCATAAATATCTCCACACATAACTCCTAAAACAACTCCATGCTATTATACGTGAGATTTTGTTTTCTCACAAAACTAATATTGTTAATGATTTGTTTACTCAACAACTCATAACAATATTTACTCACCCACTCATAATTACATTTACAATAATGTAATTAATTATTACAACACATATTATATTATCCTAGATAATATAATCACTTACATAATATTCTATGTTCACACTACAACATAGATATTCCTAACACATAGTCTATCCAAAAAGAAGAATATTTCTATAAAAATAAAATAAAAAATATTCTGAAGCTTCCTGCATCAACCAAATTCACGAAGCCCTCAAGGAGATATTCTATTCATCCCACATAGACTTCCCACATCGATCAATCTATAAAACAAAAGCAAAAAAAAATACAAAAAAATGAATCAAGAAAAATACAACTTTTTGGTCATGGACTTACCTATTTTGGTTTTGGGTATCTTGCATCGAAACATGTTGTCTCATAATAAGGTTACACTAAACAAACCACCCCACCTCACCTTCCTTACTTTTTATTCTTATACCTACTCAAGGGATGTGGTGCACATGTGACACTTTGTGATCATGTGACTTCTTTCACCCCTAGAAATTTAAATCCTATAATACCTTTAGGGGATTAAGTTCATAATACTATTTGTGGTGTTCTCATTATGGTCCTTTCCACTTATGGAGAATTTTTGCCTCTTCTATTGTTCACCTCGTTGCTTACTTATTGATTCTTCTACACATGACAAGACCTTTGACACTTAGTTTTTGGGATTTTTTCTTTTTTGTCACCTACATTTACATTCATCATCTACTTCAATCCACTCATCTTACACATTCTATCTTACCTAAAAAACCTAGACAAAACCATGCCTAATCAGCCTAGACACAACAATGCCTAACTTACCTTGCCCATTTAATCATACATAAAATCACCAATCTACTCACCTACTTCATCTTATTCTTCACTATCCTATCGGAGAACTGAATTGGCTTAAGGCCGCTTTCACTGGGGCTATGTAGGTAGCACTCTGAGGGCATGGGGCCCTTGGAGGTTAGCTCGGCCACTATTTTCTCTAAACATTTTCTCCCCATTAACAAACCCACTTAGTTATTTTCAATATATATAAACACTTGGAAATTCATTTACAATAAACCATACATCATAACACCTACCAAATCATGCCTAAATCATTTAATTTCCATTAAAACAATAACTTGGAAATTTTCAAATCAACCATGCCTAAACCATCTATTTTTCATGACACCAATACAATGATAATCCATCTGACTCCACCATGCCTACATATAACTCAACCATACCTAAACATCTAGTTTCCATAACATCACAACAGTGGAAATTAAATCATTCAACCATATAAAATGTTGACCCAATCATGCCTAATCATCTAGTTTCCATGACATCAATATAATGGAAATTAGGACTTATGAAATCACAACCTAAATCACCATAAGCATGGTCCTGATAATATATAGCCTCCATCTAGGGCATGCTGTAACTTGGATATCAGGCACAATCTGTGCCTCATCATCTAAGTTTCCATGACATCAATAACATAGAAATGAAATTAAACAAACACAACTCAACCATGCCTACATACCTAGTTTCCATGATAATAATGCATTGGAAATAAAGTCAAACACATCACATATAACCTGTGCTTGTATTTGGGCAACTGTATACCCCAATCTAATGCCAACTGTGGTCAACTGACATGTATACACTGACCTAATACCTGTAGTATCTCAAAACCTCTCATATAAAATATCACATCTTCGGCATGCAGGCCGGTATATATGTCAAAAATCAAAATACAATGTCAGATATCATCCTTGTCTCACCCCTGTGAGGGGTTAGCACATCTAATGCTATCTCTAGTACCCTCATCTGGTCCCAGTCTCCACTCGCTCATCATCTCTCCAATAGCCTCATCTAGCCTCAGCCTCCATGAACTATCACCTCCCTCTGGCCATGCCCATAAGATCAGTGACTACCTATCATATTGGTACAACGAGTCCTCTGGATGGCTACCTACTTGGCCCCATGCTTGGTGTATTCCATCACCTAAAGACCAACATCTAAAATATTATTTTTATAATATCTTGCCTCTACCATAATGTCTCTATATCTAACCATAGAAATCACTTAGGGCAGCACCATAGCTTTGGCACATACCTATAGACCCTATGCATAGTGACTGCAGTATCCACTGGCCTACTATCTATAATACTCAGCCTAGGTACTCGATGCCTATGCCCATACAAGGGGAATCCTGGTCCTATGGCAGGTCCATATGTTGGTCCACTCTATGACAATGCACCTCCAGTAACTGCCAATCACATGTGCCTGTGATGCTACTAACTTCCCCCATAATGTGACTATCTAGGTCTATAACCCTGTCACCTGTGCCTACAAAGTTGTTTCCTATCCCCGATCCCTTGTCAGAGCATGTACTAGAGCCTAAGCCTGTGAATAAGATACCTATTCCTATCAACTTGTCACATATCCTTATAGGGTGGTCACATGTGCATGTGCTTGAGTAAGATGTAGTTGTAAATTTGATACCTAACCTTACAGGCTACATCCCTGCTACAGTATCACCATAGCCCACAGCTCTCTGATAGCTGTACCAAGGTCTATGTTGGTGCTACCTATAGCAAAGTGGGCTATCCACTAGCGCATGTATGAATCCGTGGTACCCAAATCATTGATATGCTTATCGGCTTCTTGCTTCTCCTACCCTATAGGATCCGGTAGTGGGGATAGTAGACACATTCACCTCCATCAACAGGACCACTAGCCTTGTCTACAGAAATGATGGAGGCACATCCTACTGAACTTCCATCAGAATTTTTCTAATGGAATCATCTCATGCTTACCGTTTCCCCTCCCTTATATCCATCTGACCAATTGTAAGCCCCTCAATTCCTCTACCATACCTCCATAAGATGGGAAATCCAAAAATGGCCGCCATACAATATCCATAGCATATAACCCATCCAACATCCACCCATAATAAGTCACATCATGTGACACCTCCTCTACCTATGGATGAGTGCGACCAGCAAGCTAGGCTACCGAAAAACATGTCCTGTAGCAGTGAACCCTCACTCAAACCCAGATGCCAAGCACTATGCTTGCAAGCTCCAATGTGGGTACACAATAACAATGTGCTCATATGCCTAACAGTACAGTAGATAAGGACAAAAAATAATCCCGCATATAGTTAACTGCTTTGCTCTCCCCATACATCCATATCCATAGCATGCCATTAATCCACATTTAGGCTCATGTCCATGATTAACCAATTAACTCTTTTCCTCACACCCTATCTTGTCAAAACCTACCCATCTCAACTACCTAGCCCACATCACTTTTGGACCCTATGTTGCTCACTGAATCCGACCAGTACCCGGTTCAATCCTACCACCGACCATCATCAATACTACTAACATGGTATCCTAAGGATGTGCAATGTACATAGATCCATAGTTGATGTTGGAACTATGCTCACTCATGGTTACCCCTTCATCGGCATCGGTTGACCTGTTTGGTGACTGATACCGGTAAATGCCTCATCTAAAGAAATATGATATACTAGCTCCCCCATAATCAGAAGCCTCAAAATCTTATACACATCCTCCAGTGTGATAGTCATCTCACCAGTGGGTAAATGGAAGGTATTAGTCCCTGATTCCCATCTATCAATGAGAGTGACCATCAAAATATGATCTCATATGATGCACCTATATTTGATTTACTACCCTCCCCCTTCTCTCTTTTTGTCCCACTCATTCCCCCCAGTGACCAAAATTTAATTTTTACCCACCCCACAAAGGTGGCAAAAAACCAAAAAACCACAAAAACCTACAAATAACAATAATGCTACTCTGAATCTATCAAATCCACAATGTAAAATTGTCATGCATGCTTACCTCGTCGCGCCACCATCGTCTCGGTGGCATGTCTGGGCTGATGTACCAGTGGCCCATCCCACACACACTTTTGCCTATCACTGAATCTATTTTCTACCCAAGTCACTTTCACCCTATATCCTGTGGACCCCTAAACCAACCACATATCCAGTCACACTATTTTCCTACCTTCATCAATTTGACATGGACACTTTTCCTAAAACCAAACCATTCATACCTACACTCACCCTAAATAACCCACCTAATTTTATCATTTTATACACCTTTTTATCTACCGCTACCTCGACCTAACCAACATCTATCCTACCCTTGATTCTTCTCACATTTTTCCACCTAAACCGTTCATTTTTACCTATACTGACGTCACTTTTCCATGACCAACACCAATCACCCTGACCAGTATCAGTCACCCTTTTACCCACCATTGATGTCTACCAACATTGATGCCTCGACCAGATGTTCGGTCACTGGTTCAGCTCCAAAGTAAAACCCCCATGCCCCCACCTTTCAAAAACTTGACAAAACTACCTAAAAACCTACCCACAACCCTCTAAATCCCACCCACATTCATTTACCAACCTATTTAATCTATATTTGGCCCTCCCTATACCCAATTTTGTCATTTTAATCCAAATTTAAAAATAAAATATAAAACCCAAATCTTTCAATTTTCTACTTTGGTTTTAATCCAAAACCACACATGAGGATTAAATCCTACCTCTACTCAATGCCATCTCCTCGGTGGGATTTCCAGTCTCTTCACCGAAGGTCCTCCTACACCTTCTCCTTCATTTTCCATAGCTTAACTTAGTCTCTCAACCATCAACCAATCCACTCACTCAGAAAGATCTCGTGGGTCTACTCAAAGAAAATCCAACTCAGTCTAGCCAATAGCCCTGTCATTTTCTCCCACATCAAAATCCCAAATCCATCCTCTCTGTCATTTTCCACAAATAAAAAATTCCAAATAAACTTTTCCAAATGTAGGGTTTTTATTTTATTACCAAATTTTACTGACCAATGTCAGCCAAGAGCACTAGTTAATCAATATTGGTTTCTCTTAACCGGTATTAGTTTCCCTTTAACAGGTATCGGTCACCTTCTTAAGCCAACTATGCCACATTTCATCACATTTGATATCCTGTTACAGTTTTCTTGCTACCCTACCCTTACCCAAGCCCTTGTGGCTTACCCTGTCACCTTATTACCTAACCTAGAACATTTTTTTCATTTGGGAAAAAAATTCCCTATACCACAACCTTACCCATGGCCTACCTATAAACCCAACCTGACCTCACCCATTTGAAACTCAAATTCACTTAATCATTATACTTTGGGATGATGCTACTTGTATTTTTTAGCCTACCAAGCCTACCTTGCCTAATGTTGTGATGTTTATCTTGACCAACCCAAACCTATTGGTGTTATGGAACCCACCTAATGCTTGTTCCTACACCTAGCCTAGCTATGTTTCAAGAATGTATCCTATACCTTGGATACCTGGATCACATCAACCTTGTTTGGATAAACTATCAACCTTTAATGATGTAGATTTTGTGAGCTCTTCAGCCTAGTGCTTTTTCACATTCTATATGTGTGTGTGCATTTAAATTCCCCTACCTATTATCTACACCCAAAATACCCTTTCCCACACCTGAACCCTACCTTATTTTTCTTCTACACATAAAATTTTATCAAACTCATCACCAATTCATCCTGCTCCTTCATCATATCTGAGTTTGAGGGGGATCACATCAACCCATACCTGGGGCAACCACTCTTGTTTTTGTTAGCGTTGCTTATCAATACAAGCTATGTGATAAAAAGGGGTAAATGTAGACACCCAAAATTGGGTCGCAACCCTCTAAACCACCTTTGATTAATTAATTTAATATTATTCCCCCACCATGCCCACTTGCACACATTTTAATTAATTTAATTATCACAATTAATATTAATTATATAACTCACCTAGCTACCTCACCCTAGACCCATTCTAATCCTATTAATTTCCTTAGACCAAGTCCCACTTATCCTAACCAACTAGAACTATTTCTAACCCTAATTATTCATGACCTATTAATCCTCTAACTAATTCCACACTATAATTTATGCCATTCAACACTCCAGACCTAGACTAAGCCAAAGACCATGCCAAATTTGGGAGAAAACCCCTATTTTTGGCAAGTTAGACCAATTCTCCTTAACTGATTTTAGTTATCCCTCGGTCAGGCAATGCAATTCCCTAACCGTCATCGGTTACCCTTAAATAAGAGTTTCTAACTCTTTGCACAGGTTCTCCAATTCATTCATTCACTTAAGCTTTGGCATTCTAACTCTCAAGCACTCAAGCTACCTGACAACAAACCAGAGCCCAGTAGGTCTTCACCAGAATCCAGTCATCTCATCCATAGCTTCAGATCGTCACAACAGAGCACACAGGCTCTATTGTCGTAGCACTGGACACATTCCTGTGTCTCTCATGAACATTCATTAGTCATCAACCACCTGTATATCTACAAGTTACTAGATAAGTAATTCATTCTTATTTGTTAAGCTTTTGTTTTGATCTTAAGTATTTCATTTACATCTTTCATCCAATCCTTCTCTGTCCCGAATACCACCTTTCACCTGTTTACCACCTATTCCATCAACCTGAACCATTTCACCCATCCTAGCACCTCTACCACCCTTGTTGAGCCTTAACAAAAATCATATCATCCTTCCCAAACCCCCTCAACTCTTTATGCAATCATAGAGAGACCAAGAACACCCATTTTTAATATTTCCACTATATTTCCCCTACCGACACTGGTCACCCAACCAGCATCAGTCATTTTGCAATACCGACATCGATCACCTAACCAATATCGGTCTTTGTGACTACTAATTTTTTTTAGAACAGTAAGCTCATAAATTTCTCGAAATAGCATAGAATCACCCAAAACCTTTCCCTAACCTTACCTAACATCTCAGCAACCTTTCACAGCAACAATCATACCTTTCCTAATGTTAGATTAGTTTGTATTTCAGTACTTTGTTTAATCTAGTGTGTTGATAACATTTTGAGATACCTAAATCAAAGTGTTAGCAATAGGACCTCTATTTCTTGCATTTATTTTCATTAATTTGATAAAAATAGTGGATTGACATCCATCTAGGAAGTTTCACACTTCCCGGAACTAGCAATCGCTAGGCAGTCCACTGTCATATACTGTTTAACTCTCTTTTGGTGCACTTGTGGTGTTTCTTATACAGGTCATTCCTCCTAGCCAAAGGGAAGCTCTCTACATTTAGTCCAATGAAAAGTATACAACATGCATAACCTTATCCTGACTATTCATAGGTACTCCTCGTACACCCATTACCATTATTTGTTTTATTGCACTACTTTGAGGTGAAACACCAAACACTAAGCACTACTATCATCACTTAAGGTTACATCCATCGAAGGCTCCATTTTAGTCCATCTAGCTCCATCACAAGGCACAAGGCTGGTTCATCTGCATCAAATTGTATAGGAGGGAAGTTTATTCTATTCCATCCACCATTTTATTACATTTCTACATCTATTCATTGCTCGGTACTTTCAAAAAGTGTGACTGGCACAAGAGTACCTAGGGCATGATTGCATACACACATAGAACTACATTGGGTTTGAGATATAGTGTAACGCTCAATTAGTAAGTCTACTATTGTGGCCATAGATGAAAATCCAACCCCTTCATATGCATCTTTATTTTTAACGGGTTTGATGTTTGTCTCAGAGTTTTGCAGGTATTTCCTTCATTTCTGATTTATAGTGACATCTAGCGCAACCCAATGACATACACATGATAGGAAGAGAAGGAATACAATCATTCTGCAACACCTTAGAGGAGTTTGACAAAAAAATTTCACAAACCAGGGCACCCAGATCTCATACCAGAGTGCCCAAGTCACCACAGTTCTCCAGGAACCCCAATCTATCCTACTATTCTAGATCAGTGCTTTCTAAAACTTATGTGTTCGTTCATGCATTCTGTTTTTATGTTCTTCTCTATGACATAATTCTTAGTATTCGTCGAATCAAATAAGCTCTTCCTAACTCTCTTTTATCGTTAGGGTTTCACATTTCTACTTATTTAATGGCTTGGGTTAATTTATTTATTTAATTAGCTCTTATTTACTGTTGTTCTTAATATTAGATTAACATAAAATATCCACATTTTAGTTAATCATTTTTCATGAACCTAATTTTTGAATACACTTTCTCCTTGGGCCTTTTCTTCATATGACCATCACTCATAGTGGTCATTTTAGGTATTTTAAATATTTAGAGCTTTCTTCATTCACTCATAGGGCCTTCAAACCAATGGCTGATATCCCTACTTTTGTAACGACCACTGACAATCCTTTGGATAATTCACACAATGTTCCTCTCCATGAAATAGAATTGTTTGATAGTGAGAAGTCCTACGATGAAGACACTAATGCCAACCAAGATCAACTTAACACTATTACTAATTTTTGATAGGATTTTCTTGATCATCCCACTCATCTTCTGTATGTCCTACATGCTTTGATTACTGCTAAGGATTCTCGTGATTCTTACGTCTCTATAGTTACTCATTCTTTGGCTCTTATGGTCTCCACCCCACCCATATATGTCTCAACTTCCATTCCTTCTACTACTGATCTTGTCATTCACCGTAGTACACCTAACATACAACTTGGATCTTCTCTGAATACTCCTAATCTAACTTATTTATTTCACGATTTTCAAACGTAAATTCGTCAGCTCCAGATTGCTATGTCTCGTGTATCAACATATTTAAATTATACATATTTTTTCATACTTCTTCCACACTTGTTATTTCTACCTATCCCCTACCACTTAATTTCATTTCTCTAAAATTTCACATCTTTAAAGGCCATGGCGATCCACAAGAAAATCTTTGTGGTTTTCATGTAGCATACCTAGACTATGCAGATGCCTCTACAATACTAGCTAAGCTCTTTCCTCGTAGCTTACAATATTATGTGATGTGTTGGTTTTATGACCCACCTATTCATTCAGTAACCTCTTTTACACATCTCACCAATTATTTTCCCACTCACTTCTCCATTAACAATGGCTCTAAGATATCTTATGCTAAAATTGCACAACTCAAACAGGGATCTAATGAAAATTTCACAAACTATGTCTTGAGGTACAAGAATAATTTATCTAAAATGTCAAATTTTCTGGTGAACTCTAAACTTTAGGATTTATTCATTTAGATCCTCTTACCACCTCTCAAGGAGAGTGTTCTCTTCAAGACATCTCTCTCCTTCGAACAACTCTATCATACTCTTAAGCTATGTGAAACCAATCTATTAGCAATAGGAAAGCTTAAGTATCAGGAACAACCATCATCCTCTACGCGCTTTCAAGGTAAGCCAACCTTTAATCCATCTACAAAAAAAACCTCGGATACAAAATTCATTGTCAACACAGTCTTTACTACTAAAGGAATTCAATCACAACCACATTAGCGTATATTAACTAAGTTTAGTGTACCTTTTTTCATCTTACTACCATGACTTATTGAAAGTACCTTCATCACACTTCCCTCTCCACTACAAATTAATCCATCTCGACAAACATGTCATAATTTTGATGAACATTCCCATTGTGACTATCATCAATGTGTTAGACACTCCATCAACTTTTACTACCGACTGCAATTTATCATTCAAGGTCTGATTGACAATGGTCGAATCAAGATTCTAGAATCTACAAGTTCTCCACATGTTAATGAGAATCATAAGCTCAAAATATTTAACAACCATCTACCAAAATATGACACAAAAGTGACTAAACTATTGGCTAATTACGTATACCATGCACTGTCTCCTCATACTTCAAGGACCCTTGACTTTTTAGATGTGCATATCGATGCTTTGCCACCAGTCATCTCTTTTTCTATCCATGATTATCATGTAACTTTTACATCTAATCACCTTCATATCAAAGCATCTATTTTTTTTATCCTCATCAATAATATTAAGGTTGACCCATCTTGGCCTATTAGTGCATGTTATATTCCATTTATTCATACCATCAGTTACCCTCTATCACAAAATGAGTACCCAATGAAAAAACCATATGGTGTCATCAAAATACATGTTACAATTGGTCCTCTCACTTTATTGGTCCCTTTCCTTATTTGGAAAGTAGTTGATGGTTGTGACATGCTACTTGTACTCAATTATATTTGTAGGTATCAATCTATTATCTCTATGAATCGTTTATGCCTTAAATTCATTAATAACAATCAAGTTATCTTTATTGATGGAGTAACCCCATCTAATCCATGGTTTTCATCTTCTTGAGCCTCGATTCATGCATCTCCTACATCATATAGCACATCACCATATATGTAGGTAAAACCGCAATATACTACTAGTTTACCCACTCACATATTATCTATGTGACCTCACCACTCCGCTAGTACTACACATAAGTATAGGACCATTCCCAGGTCAAAGACTGCACCTCGACAAAGGTCACCACCTCATTTAGTTCCACATGGGTTTCCATCAACTCCACATTCCATTTCACGTAGATCTCCATCACCTACACATTTTGTTGTACCTACGTGATAATCATATATTCATCCATGAAATCCACATAGGTTTCACTCATCAACACAATATCTATCTAATATACCACCAGTACTAGCACATGGTCATACACTTTTTTCACCACATTCATCAGATGGGGGACCTTTTTCCTTAACTATTATTGGCTAGTTCAATCACTCATATGCATTTTGGGGCAAAACATTCAACATATCCCCCTCCTATCTTATCATTAACACATTTCCCATACTTGCGGCATTATGCATCCTAATTTTAGCATATGCGTCTTCCTCTACAATTTATTGTCATGATTGCTCGATGACAAACTATTGTACTTTGGATCACACTTAACTGTTGAGGGCTTCCTACACACATGAACCTCACACTCTACATAGTAGGGACTATACATTTCACACTATACCTTATCACCACTACACATACTATGCATTTTTACACATATACTTGTACGCGCTACACTCATCACCCTATGACGTACTCTAGTTCCTCAGCCCATACTTGACTACTGAGGGTTTACCAATCAAATGGACCTTATCATACATGCACATTCATCATGTGACCTTTTATCTTTTGACATTACTAGGTTAGTGACATACATTATAGGCTAAATGGTCACCTATTCCTTCATCTTGTAGTGGCACATTCTTTTAGCTACATCACCACTCCCTCTATTTGTCTCACCATGATATATGATTTAGGCTACATCATCACGTGTTCATATCTAGGTTTCATATCATAACCACATATACATACTCATCACAATACATTACACACCACACGCTATTTGACCATTTCCCGATGATACACTCTCATTATTGGTTAATTCTTGACTACTAAGGGGGAATATTTAATGAACCTCACTACAAACACTTCTATTCACTTAGGGGGCACATGGATCCTATCACCCATCTTGTATTCCACTCCATCCATCCACAACATGTTGCTTATCTCGGTTGCTTTCACTCTTGCTTATTGTTTCTCGTTTATGTTCACTTTATTACACATACTAGCTAGATATCTTGTACATCATTTATTTTACCATACATACATGCATGTTCATGTATTTTTCTAGTTATGATCACAGATATAGGTATCCTACACGTAACATGGATGCTCACCTCCTACCACTCCTAAAATAGTTTTTGGGGGCATCCACATTTGTCCCTTACAGGTGCTATTGTTTCATTTTTGTACTTAGCACCTTACATTACTTGCTTATACATGTTTTTGACATATGGGATATCTCTCTAACATGCTAACGAGTGCTTCATGTGCAATATTTTTTACAGGATTATTTACTCCCATGGCTATCTATTTGTTTATCTACTATTTTTTTGTATCTTGTTTTCTATTGTATGTGGGCCTTGCACTTTTTTTGGTGTGCACACTTCTTTGTTGTATGCAACCATTGTGGTCTTGAGTTTCTTACAACATCATGAGTGATGTCCCATGATTTTAACCTGATTTGGTAGTCTATGGTTTTCTTCTGGTGTGTTTAATTGCATTTTAGCTTATACATTATTTTCATTTCTTACCCTTGTCTTTTTCATGCATATTTGTTCGTACTAACACTTTTTTATAACCACATATTTACATGTGCCTTGGTTTATACCAATCACATTTCATTCTCCCTTATAGGGCATAGTTTACATGGTTGGTATTATTTTAGGGATGTATCCTCCTATCCACGACGTCTCATGCAACCCCAAATATGGGTGGCATCATTTGGGGTTTTTTACACAATGCTCTCTACCGATATAATTTAGTTCAATTTTTTTTCCTTGACATTGTGGGTTATACAATAAGTGAGTTCATACCAGTTTACAAACCCTATACATAGTGGATTTTATAGGACAAGTTGTCCTTAGTATTATGTGGATCAGTTATAGGTTGGAGGATATAATGGATTTCCTCCCTACACTACTTTGGTTAGCGATGTCAAATTTCCAAAAAAACTAGGTAGTATAGGGATCTCTTCACACTATTCTCAGGGAAGTAGTTACAGGTTGGATAATAATGGATTTTCCCTACACTTCTTTGGCCACAATGGCATGATATCTCCCATAAAACTTGTAGTTACAAGATACCCTTTTCTACACCCTTTCACTCATCATGGATTAGGTGCACATGTTCCTTTTACTTTTTCATACTTCCATTTACTTTTTTTTACTATATACAGATTTTTACATATACATGTGTATTTTACTACTTGATCATCTTCTCCTTTGTAGGTTCATCCGTACGAGAAGCAAGAATTCAATAAAAACAAGAAACTGTCAACAAAAACAATATTTTTTGGTAGTACACACCTCATACTAACATGAAGGTACATCACACACATCGGCAACTACACACGTGTTTTCACCCTAGGTTCATTCTCATCACTTTTTACACTTTTACATCTTAAGTCTTTAGGCTCCATCTTTTTGTCACTCCATGCTTTGTCTAATCCATTGCCACACTTTCTAAATCACTCTACATGGATATCAAGTATGCATATCTATCTACTTTATGTTACCAAGAGTTCCACTCACCAACATGAAGTCGGGGAAAATGTAGACACAACATCATGCACTTTAGGCATTATTTAATCCCAGTCTCATACTACTATTCATATAGTTTTTGAGTGAAGACAGTACTAATTAACCCATGTCCTTTGGCCATTTTACTTTGGTTGTTGTTGTCATTACCGAACTCCCGCATGTACTCACCCAATTGTTTTCTCCATTTGGCATCATTTTATCTCTGACTAGGGTGCCCATCCCAGTACTCTGGCACCCCAGGATCCCTGGTCCCATTTGGGGCACCCTGGTCCTTTTTACAATTTCTCATAACTTTTTGGTCACTTTCTATATGTTTGAGCTTTCTATCTTTTTGGTGGTCGGCCTTTTCAGGGTTAATTATGAAATTAGAACAAGAGAACCATATAAATATAAATTTATGAGACCATAATGAGGGACCAAGCACTAAGCACTACTATCATCACCTAATTTTGCATCCATCTAGCTCCATCAAAAGGCACAAGGTTGGTTCATCTGCATCACATTGCATAGAAGGGAAGTTTATTCTATTCCATCCACCATTTTATTACATTTATACATTTAGTTATTGCTCTTTACTTTTACAAAGTGTGACTGACACAAGAGAACCTAGGGCGTGATTGTACACACATACATAGAACTACATTAGGTGTGATATGTAGTGCAACACTCAGTTAGTAAGTCCACCATTGTGGTCATTGAGGACATTCTGACACCATCATATGCATATTTCCTTTTTAGGGTTTTTATGCTCATCTTGGGGTTTTGCAGGTCTCTCCTTCATTTTTGATTTACAATGACATCTAGAACAACCTAGCAACATACACGTGTTAATAAGAAAAGGCTGAAAATAATTTAGAGACACCTTAGAGAAGGTTAAAATAGCTTTTACATAGACTAGGGTGCCCAAATCTCAGACCAGAGTACCCTAGGTGCCCTAGTCCTTCTCCAAGTACCCCAATCCAGCTTACTCATCTAGATAAGTGATTTCTAGAACTTATATGTGTTTTTTCTTGCATTATGTTTATTTTTTCATCTCTACAACACAGTACTGAATAGTCATCAAATTAACTAAGATCTTCCTAACCCTATTTTCTCATTAATATTTCACATTTATAATTGTTTAGTGGCTTGGGTAACTTTCTTTGTTTACTTATCTCTTATTTATTATTTTTCTTAATATTAGATTAACATAGAATATCCTCATTTTAATTAATCACACCTATAATCACCTGTCATGAAGTAAAAACTATAGAAACCTACAAAACCCTTCATCAAAACATAAACAAACCAAAATGAAAAAACATGTGTGTGTGTGGTTGAGGTTGTAATACCCTTGGCATTAAGATTCCCAATTAATTAACCAATCCAAGTGTTACACTACATGTCATGGTTGCAAGATTAAGCCTCATGTAGTTCTCCTAGGTGCTTTTAAAAGCATAAAAAAATAAAAAATAAAACTATGGGTTCCCTCATGTCTCTTGAAACCACAATATTAGGATAACTATATAGTTTATAATGTACCCAAAATGTTAGTAGTGTGATGTGGTATGATAAGTAGCTATGTGACCTAATCCTTTATTTCTTGAAACTATTCAACAATACTTGGAATGACTTTACACTTTCTATGACGTGGCTCTATTACCTTTACATGCTTTTAAATGGAGGAATATAAAAAAATTGACGTTCTTGAGTGCTTTATACCTATAGTAGGGACTATTTTAATTGATGTGCACATGATTTGGGTAGTTTAGGAACCTTTTTAGTGTTTTGGGAATGATGTTATAGGATCTTTTATAAGTTCCAAGTGAGTTATAAAGTGATATTGAATTACTTATATATCCTTTTAGAAGAAGGTGAGATCTATGGACATGAAGACACCTAGGGAAAATGGTCACCACAAAAAGACTTTAGATTCTTGGTCGAACTGAGTTAAAAATGGATCTATTTCGAAGGGACATAAGTTTTTCCTCTAGGAGTTCAAGTATGCATCGAGATGTGTTATTGAAATCAATGACTCCCACCTCAATAGAACTACAAAAAATTTGAATAAAGAATTGGTTGGGAAACTTGTGGGTGGAAAACCAAATATCGATGTTGTTAGAAGGTGGGCCAAACTGAAGTGGAACCCAAAAGGACACTTGGAGGTAAGTTCTCTTACAAATGGTTTTTTCCTTTTTAAATTCATTATCCAAGAAGATATGTAGAAGGTTATGGAAGAAGGACCTTCGTTTTGGGGAAAATCAGGATGGTATCTTAGGAAATGGGAACCATATTTCAATCCAGAAAAAGAAAATCTGAATCAATTCCCTGTCTAGATCCATCTTCCTAACCTACCACTAGAATTTTGGCATGAAGATATTGTTAAAGGAATTTTCTAACTCCTTGGGATCTTTGGTTATAATAGACAATGTTACTCTAAATATGACTAGACTTGTTTGTGCTAGATTTTGTATCTATACTATCACTGACAAGGATATCCCAAATAACATTAAGATGAAGTCTAGACTAGGAATATGGGAGAAGAAGATTGAAATGGAAACTTTTCCAGCTAAATGTTCCAAATGCAATGGTTGGGGGCATTCGAATCAGAACTATAATTTTAATATCTCTAAAATGTACACGGTTGTGACGGGGAATGAAGGAAAAGAAGAAAAAGGTAAAGGAATAATGCAAAGTGCAGCTGATCATAGGAAGGTTTTTTTTCAAAAATAATACTGAAGGATATAAACCTCTGAGGATCCAAGATAAAGAGGATACTGAGAAAACTCCAACAAAAAATGTTCTAGAAATGGATGAGGATGGTTTTACTTTGGTGGTCAATAGAAGGAGATCCAAAAATCAGTCCTGGTCTGATTCAAAAGTTAAAGAAAAAATGAAGGAACTATCAGCTAAGGACTCCCCCTCTGTTAGATAGTTGGAGCTATTTGTTTCTAATAAAGGGAATGAGTCAAGTAGAAAAACCTATGGACAAACAAGTAAGGAGAAAAGCATTAAGGGTGATCAACATTATGTAAAATTTTTCTTGGAAGAAACAGTGAAGGAATAGAGCAAAGATTAGAAAGAACAAGATAAAAATGAGAAACATGTTACTTTAATGGGAGAGAGGATGACAATAGGATATTTTATTAACCTTTCCTTGGATGAAATCATGAATGTTCAACAAATCCTAAATAAGGAGGTGGAAGGCAAGAAAGGTGAGCTAACTTATGGGAAAAAGGGGGATTCCCTTGAAACATCTCCCTCGGGAAAAGGAAAAGTAGTTTCATCTGTAAAAAGGGGTGAATCTTCCAAAATTTCTCCTTCTAGAAAAGGGGATTTGTAGGTAGGAGAAAACCCTATTAATGTGGAGAGTATTAATAGTAAACAAGGCAGGCCAAACAAATTTGAATTAAGGAAAAAATTGACTTAGAAGGAAATAGACTTGGGAAAATAGTCTTGTGTAGACCATAAGGTCTTTAGAAAAAAAATCCAACCTTATAAAATGAATTGGATCTCCTGGAATGGAAGAGGGCTCAATATCCCAGTTAAATGGAGGATCCTCAAAGACTTGATTGAAGGACAAAAAATAGATGTGTTAGTTGTGTAAGAAACCAAAATGAAAGAAGATAATTTCTTAAATTCTTGTAATTTTTTTGGAATAACTCTAAATCTTTTGTTGTTAGTTCGAATGGGACCTCAGGAGGGATAGCTGTGGTCTAGAACCCTGCCCTTTATGAGGGTACTTTTCTCATGAAAAGAGATCATCATATGGTTGTAATGATGAGAAATTTGGAAAATAGAAAAATATGGGTCTTATCTAACATTTATGCTCCTACCCTTTACAAAGAAAGGAAAAAATTATGGCAGCACCTCCTTACTTTTAAAAATCATATCACTGGCTCTGACTAGATCATGATGGGTGATTTTAATACCCCTATGTCTCCCATAGAAAAGAAAGGAGGTTCCCAGGAATTTACTATTGGTATGGAGGATTTTAAATACTTTATTACTAAATCTCAACTCCATGATATTGAACTTAAAGGTAGTAAATACACCTAGTCTAATAGAAGAGTTGGTTCACAACTAATACAAGTGAGACTAGATAGATTTTTGGTAACATAAGAATGGTTAAGTAAGGAAATTTCCCTTTTCTCTCTTCTAAGGATAGGGTCTGATCATAACCCTATTCTTTTGATGATAAAGAACCCTTCAAGAAGAAGAACTCCCTTCCGTTTTGAGAAAATGTGGCTCCACAGTGAGGATCTTAAAGATATTATTAATGAATGGTGGAAGTTCAAGGTCCAGGGAATAACTATGTATAGATTAACCAAAAAATGTAGAATGTCAAAATGAATCTCAAAGTCTGGAATAAGAAAAGTTTTGGGAACATTTTTCAGAAGAAAGTAGAAATCAAATCTGACTTACAAAATTTTCAAAGGTAGAATGAAAGGTTGGATTTAGAACCGAATATGGAGGACTATGAAAAGGAAATATTTCTCCTTTCGGAATACCACAACATCCTTGTGAAGGAGGAAACCTTCTGGAGATAGAAATCTCAAATTACTTGGCTCAAGGAAGGGGATAAAAATACAAGGTTCTTCCATCTTTCTACCCTGAAGCATAGAAGTTTCAATAGAATTAGTAAAATTAGGAAAGAGGATGGAATCCTCTTGGAAGAGAAGGATGAAATAAATGAGGAGGCTATATCTTTCTTCAAAAACTTGCTAACTAATCAAGGTGTTCCTAATCTGGAAAAAGAGCTGGATTTTCTTAATTACATTCCTTTTATGGTTTTTGTAGAATATAATAAGTTCCTCTCAGTGATCCCATCTATGGAGGAGGTTGAATTTATAGTCAAAAATCTTAGTCCTTATAAGGCTCCTGGACCAGATGGGTTTCAAGATTTTTTCTTTCAACATTTTTGGGATATAATAAAAAAGGATGTGTATAATGTTGTGAGAGAATTCTTCAGCCAAAACAATATGCTTAAGGATATGAATTGTACCTTTCTTGCTATAGTTATGAAATGTGGTAACCAAATGGAATTAAAAGAATTTAGTCCTATAAGTACTTGCAATACTACCTACAAAATTTACACGAAAATAATTTCCCTTTGTTTACAATTGATCCTTCCTTCTATCATTTCAGAACATTAAGGAGGTTTTGTTCTAGGTCAACAAATTCAATATGGGATCATTACAATCAAAGAGATTATTCATTTGGATAAACTTAGCAAGAAGGAAACTTATGATTCTAAAATTAGATATAGCCAAGGCTTATGATAGGGTCTCATAGAGTTTTCTTGATAAAATCCTAAACAAGTTTGGTTTTATCGTCTCCTTTTGGAGTTTAGTTAAGTCTTTTATTTCAAATTCTTGGTTCTCCATTCTTATTAATGGGACCCCTTGTGGTTTCTTTCCCATAGGTCCCAAGGTTTAAGGCAAGGGGATCCTCTTTCCCCTTTCCTATTCATTATTATGGCAGAAGCCCTCAACAGAAGACTCAATGTGGAAACTAGTAATGGCTACATCAAAGGGATATCTCTGGTGAGGGATATGGATAATGTGACTCATCAACATTTTTTGGATGACACTATCTTGGTGGGAGAACCATCTATTCCTGAAGCTAAGAAGATTAAAAATATTTTAGATGATTACATGGAGGTTTCGGGATAGTTGGTGAATTATAGGAAAAGCTCTATTTTTTTCCTCAACACTTTGGAAAGTTGATGTAAGAAGATAGCTGAAATTATGGAATGTGACCATAAGCCCTTTCCAACCATTTATTTGGGCATTCCCCTTGGGGATAAAATACCTTTTAGTGGTGAATGGAACTTTCTTATTGAAAGATTTGAAAAGAAGCTTGCGGGTTGGAAAACTAATCTGTTATCTCAGGATGGGAAAATTACTTTACTCAAGATCTCTCTTCAAATCCTCCTAGTGTATGCAATTTCTCTCTATCAACTTCTCGAGATAATAGCAAAAAAATTGGAAAAGATCCAAAAATGTTTCCCATGGAGTGGAACTGAAAGCAAAGAAATAATTCCCCATTGGTGGCTTAGAATAGGGTCTGTAAACCTAAGAAGATAGGGGGACTTGGTCTTAGAGATTGTACTAAAATGAACAAATCCCTTCTAGCTAAAATTGGTTGGAGGTTAACTAAAGAAGATGGGGTGTGGACTATAATTTTAAGGAAAAAATATTGGATGAATGCAAATGATAAGAAATGGATATTCAAGCAGACGTCTTTCAATGGGTCAAGTATATGGAAAGCTATTAACTGGGAAAAGGAAATAGTTTATAAGGGAAGCAGGTGGAAAATAGGTAATGACAATGAAATCCACTTCTGGACTAACAAATGGGCTGGTAACTTTACTCTTGAAGAAAAATTCCCCCAAATTTCAAAATTGTTAGAAGTTAAATATGGGGAAAAAATAAACAATTACATGGATAATCATGAGAGATTCCATACTTGGAAGCACATAGAATTAGACAGGAAGGAACTTAAAGAACACACGGTTAACCTCAATGTTTTCTTAAAAAACTATGTGTCTTTTAACAACAAGGAACAAGATAGAATTGTGTGGCATAGAGAACAAAATGGTATTTTCTCAGTTAAATCAGCCTATGCATTATTCTTTGAGGAGGAAACTAGAGAGGAAGATCTTGTGGCTGGTAAGATATGGAACAATAATATCATCCCCAAGGTCAATGTTTTCAGCTGGCTTAAGATGATAAATAAGATACTTACAGTTGATAACCTCACCAAAAGAGGTTTCCATATGGTAAATAGATGTGTCCTATGTGAAAATAACTTGGAAACAATCAACCATTTGTTCTTGGAATGCTCCTTTTCTTATCAAATATTTTCTTTTATATTAGGTATGTTCTCGACTAACTGGGTTAATCCTAAGGAGATCCAATATGTGTGGAATCAATGGAAATTTCCTTTCATCAGTCAAGGGCTGAAAAATCTATGGATAATGAGCCTTGGACATTTGTGGTGGGAAATATGGAAAGAGAGGAACATGAGGATTTTCAATAGTAAGAAACTTCCCAACAGGTTGATTATTAACAAATGTTTACAGGCTGTTAGAAATAATTTTTCTATCCTAAAGAAAAAAGAAGTGGAATTCATGGACAGTGAACAACATATCATAAATAAATGGAACTTAATCTGTGACCCTCAACCCAAGAAGAGAAATCCTAGAGAAGGGGTTAAATGGACCTCTCCTAGAGAAGGTGTTATTAAACTCAATTTTGATGGTGCCACTAAAGGGAACCCATGTAAGGCAGGAGGAGGAGGATTTTTTCAAGATGTTAAAGGTATGCTTCTCCTTGCATATTTCTTTAATTTTTTCATACAATCTAACCATGTCACAGAGGCTGTGATAATGTTCTGGGGAGTGAAGTTAGTGGAAGAGAGAGGATTTAAGTACCTAATTGTGGAAGGGGATTCTCTAAATATAATATTGTGTATGAAGGGAAAAAATTCAGCTTCTATATCTATTGAAGACTTCATTAATAATACCAAGAATAAAATATCTTCCTTTATTGAAATATCTTTCCAACACATATATCGTGAAGGAAATAAACTTGCTGATGTATTGGCTAACAAGGGGGTGGAAGCTATGGACTTAAATGTGGTTGACGAACTAACCAATATGGAAGCTAATTTCATAAACATTCTAGAAAAGGAATGTGTCCCAAATAACATATATTTCTAATGAGAATGGATACATGTTATGATGCTTTCGGGGTGATGCACCATGATATTATGAATCCTAGACTCGTGCCAACCTTTATTTCCTATCAATCCATGGTTTGGGTGGATCCCCATATAATTTTTAATCATTTAAACAAATGTGGTAAATGTAGCTATTGTAAGGGCTTACATATCCATTATAGGAAGAAGAGTTACAGAAGCAAAATGGGTGGTGATTTAGTGATAACTGAACCTAGCAAGGTCCCGACAATGTCAAAAGAGGTAGAGGAATTGCTTGATAAGGTTCGTCTATTAAAAAAATTCAAAATATTTGATGGGTATGATGAAAAACTAAGTGAATTTGTTGCCAAAACTTGGAAGGAAGGTCATGTATGAGTTGGGAACTTCTTATTCACAATCTCACTGAAATTCATAGCAAAAGTGTCTGGCCTATCTCAGGAAGGAAGATGTATCTTTAAGCCCAAGTCAGATTACAATCTTGAGATCGAATGCTTCATGCAAGGTAAGGGAGCACCTATTTCTCTTCATAATGGTTATGCTAGAGAGGAACTGCCTCAACCTTTTAATGAAATATCTTAGTTAATCATGGTGTATATTTCTTTGGAAGGGAGATATAAAGTGATTTATGGGTATCACTTTCCTATGCTAAATCATGTTAGAAATAGTAGACCCTACAATTTTCCCAAATTTCTATATCTTTATTTGGCTAAATTGGTTTCTCAGGTCGGGAAATGAACCTTCACCCTTCCCTTACATCAAGGTCTCATCAAAGACATGCTTAATATGAGTACCCCCATCATTGGAAAAAATGAAAAATTTGGGGCTTTTGAGAACCCGGATCAAACCTGTCGGGGGAAATGAGAAATTGGAACCTAATGTGGCTACTCCTAGTATGGGGGAAATGGGGAAATCCATGGCTAAAAGGACCAGGTCTCATCTGGAAAAAAGGAAGTGTTAAAAACTATAGTTGGGAGAGTGGGGCTTCAAGGCCTCAGGAGAATGTGGAAATTGTTTTAGACTCAGGGGAACATCTTGATGAGGAAGATTTCCTTTCAGATTCAGAGGATCGGAAAGGAAGAGGAAGCTTAAAAAACTTGAAAGTAGTGAGGAGTTGGAGGTTGGGAAATATCAGGATAACTTAGAGGGAAAATATCCAAAAAATTGGAGGAGGCTATTGAGAGTCTAGACACTCTCAAAATTACTCAGAATAACTTCTTCAAAGCCCATGATACGGTGGTCAAATTGAATGTATTCATGAGAGAGTTTGAAAATTACAGGCTAGATACTGATATAAATAGACATAAGATAAGCATGGTGACCATTGATTTGAGGGAACTACAGGAAAAAGTTGAGAAACTCACATCTATTCTTCTTAGTGAACAATTAAAGAATGCCAATGAGAGATTCCTGACCATGGAGAATGAGATGCTAAAAATGAAGGAGATTATTCTTTAGATCAGGGATGTTCACATCCTTAATGTCAAAAGAACAATTCACCATCTTAAAATCCTTGCTGAGATGATCCACTCCATGGAAATTGCGAATAATAGAGAGAAGGATGGGTCTGGCCCCAAAGTGGAGATAGTTGAACCAAATTACTATTCTACTATTGCCAGACTAGTTAAGGAATGAAATGGGTGCATGCACATGTTTGGTGATCTGATCAATGAATCATGGATTTTTTTTGTCATGGCTGTTCTGGTTCTTTTATTTTTGTCTGATGTTTAGTTCTATGGCCCTGTTATTAGTTATTTTAATTTGGGATTTTAGGTTGTTTTTTGTTATTTATGGCTTTATAGTTTTGGCTTTTCGTTATGCTTGGGCTTCAATGGACACTCCCTTGGCCTTTTTTTGTTGATCTTTCACACTTTTTATAGGGTAGGGTCCCCTCAACCCTTTTTTACCTCTTATCAAAAATAAAAAGATAACAGATTGGAAGATTGAGGGAGGATAAAATAAACTAAATGAGGATTAGGGATGATTACGGGTAATTAACATAAATGAAATAATGAAATGGTTAAAAGTGGGAAATGGGATGAATTTAATTTAGGAGGGAATGTGAAATTTTAATGGATGGCCATGATGAAAGAGAGTGGACATGGGGTGGAGGGGGGTGATACCAAATTTTGGTGTTTACAAAAATTGCATGTAATGAGTAATTTCTGACTAGATTTGAATAATGGGGTTATGATCAACCAAGAGAGGATTTAAGGAGAATTTTAATGGGTTGAAAAAATATTTAAGAAGACTTATGAATACTTGATAAATTTTTAGGATCAGTGATGTAAGGAAAATTTACCTAATCAGCCCATGAAGAAGAGAGATTGAGTCAGTTTGGAGAGAGCTTATTTGGATGAGGGTTTGAAATGTTTTTGAGATAAAATTTGATTAAAATAAGCTATGGGATCAACATATTTTCAGTGGTCATTTTTTTATTAAAATATCCTATGATGATTCATATTCTTAGGAGTCTTATTTTGTGACTAATATCAGTAAAGGTTTAGGGGTTGGTGCTCCTTGTGGGGCTGGTGCCCCACTAAAAAAATATTGTTGGATGTGTAATATTCTTACAATTCCTTTCTTTTTGTAATATAAATCTAAGGTTTCGATGGTTTTTCTTTCTCTTGATGGTTTCCCACTTACATATGGTGTTCATGTGTTGTGTATCTTGTTTCATGCTCTTTTGATTGAATATTGCACATCTTAATAAGATTGCATGGTTATGTATGATGAATGGACAACTTAAATGATGAATTTATGGTTTGGTAAATGATGTAAAATTGTTTTATGACTAATTCAACCCCTTCATAGTCATTGTGCTTCCAACATGACACATTATAAAGGTTTCAATTCTATTTGGCTCTGGTCTCTATGATTCACAATCAAAGTGTTTTCCCTCTGTTCTGTTGTTGTATACTATTTAGTTTTGATATCAATGCAATTACGGTTATATCCATTTAAATTATTTGTATTTATTGTGGAACCTCTTATCTCTTACATATCTTCATTATTTTTAGCCTTATTTCTTAGCAATGTGCATGTTCTAAGCTTTGTTTTTTGTTGTACTTTTGCATTCAAGAGCAATAATCGATCCATTCCTTTTGGTTTATCACTCCTTTTTTTTAGTTTTTTTCCTTCTCTTAACTTTGTATCCTTGGAATTTTTAGCTTAGGTTTAGATAGTTTAGGATAGAATTTGGTTTGGGATATATTGCAACAAATCGGAATGAAGAGAACCAACCCTTTCATCTGGAGAAAGATCATTAGTAACCCATGGATTTATGATCTGTAACAGTTTCACTAGATTGTTAAAACCCAGTTCTAGCAAGGGTGCAAATCTTAGTGACAAAAGAAACCATGTACGGGGAAATAAAGAAAACAAATAGGATTAAGGGGAATTAGCTCACATGGGGCTCATTGGCCAACAATAGGCCACTCAAGCTTAAAATTTTTTGGGTTATACAAATGTGTGAAGTGGCCCTTATAATTTTAATGTTGTATTTTTCATTGTTGAATATTTTCTTCCCTTCACTTTATACTTTTGAATTGATTAAATTAAGTAATTTTATCATTTTATTTAGTTTTTTTATTATTATTATTGGCATATAGTTTTTTGAAAGGGACTATACCCTTGAATACAAAAGAAGGCCTAAAAGCCAGGATAAGCAAGATAACCAGAGTGAAAAGGATTAGAATCCAAATGTTACAATGATGCTCGAAGTAGCTAAAAAATAGCTACCAAAACGAGACAGAACAGCAAAAATACTGCAAAAAAAGTAGTATAGGAACCGCAAAAAAACAGCAAAAAAACAAACAAGGACAGCAGAATCAACTGCAGCTACTTCCTAGTAGCTTTGTCTAAGATGGTTTTGATATTCTTCCAGGATTTAAACATACCCAAAGTAGTCATATGGGCAGCGTCATTAGAATCCAGCTGCTCCAAGGTCTTCTTGCTTTCTTTATCAGTACCCCAAAGAGTTTCCAGCACTCCACTTAGGTTGGAGACACTTCGGACGTGCTGTTCAATAAAATCCTCAATCGCCCTAAAGATGGCAATGTTGTAATCATGCCTAGTCTTGGCCTTCCCTAAGCGAGAGTCCAAGGAGTGTAATTTCTTGTAAATATCTTCAATTTGGCTGCTTTCCACATCCTCCTCCTCCTCCTTCTTCCTCTTTCCTTTCTGCTTTGTCAAGTTTTTAACTTCATCCTTTAACAATTTCATTTCAGCCTCTAAGGATTCCATCCTTTTTGTAGGGCTTTCCAATTGCACTGCCCGGGGGCTAGCACTGCTGATATGTAGGAGGTCCTGAGCAATTTCAAATTCATGAGAACCCTTCTCCACAGCAAGGGTCTCAAGGTTAAGCTTCCTAGAAGCCCTGGTAACCGGTCTCCGCGAGGTAGAGGCCAAGTGGGGGGTGGGAGCATCAGAAGGGGGAACGGGAGAAGAAGCCTGAATGGCCGGCATGGGGGTGACAGGAGCGGTGGTAGGGACAGAGGAAGGAAAATTATTTAGTTAATTTTTAAGTTAAAAGTTATTTTATTTTCCATTTTTGGGAATTTTGAATTAAATTTTGTAGGTTGGAAAATTTCTATTTATGGAAATTTTCGTTTTTGTCTTTGGGGAAATTTTTGGGAGTGCATGGGATAGTTAAACCTTTTCCTATAATCCAAAAACTTTGCATACACCTACCCATAGAGTAGGTGTAACATTGTAGACATCTTTGGCCACTTGAGGACTCAATGATACCTCATTTATTTCCTTGAAATCTTCCTCTCCTTTTTTCTTTTAATTGTGTAAGATTTTGGATAATTTCTTACAATTTGATTTTGAAGGACACTTGGGATATGTGATTTATTATTTTTAATTTTAATTTTTGACATTTTAGGTTTCTTATAAGTTAATTCATTTGAATGTAATATCTTTTTATTATTATTTTGAATTGTTTATTATGCTCATTTGTGAATTTTGAATTTTGGGGTTGAATAAGTGTCACGTCTTGTAAGGAGAGTAGTGATGTGTTATAAGAAGGGCCACATTGGTTTCTAAGTGAATTAATTTCTTAATTGGAGATTTGGATTTGTTTTGGGGATGAATCCTGTCACTTCGAATGATTCTAATGGATGCTCCATTTAGACTCTTTCCTATTTTAAGGGTTCCTTTCCTTTTTTTTGGAGAGGAATCTTTATCTTTGGAAGGTGTTGTTAGTTTGGAGTTTCTTGAAGGATTTTATTTGGATTTCTTTTCTCTTGCATGCTAGGAAGAAATTATGTGGAAAAGAAACTATTATTTAATACTTACCCTATTATTTTATTATATGTAAAATATTCATTTTATCCCTTACTCCAATTTTGGTATTGTGATTTTGATTACTCACTTGATTATGTGTTGTATTTGATCTGATGTTTTGAAGAAGATTGTATCGAACCATTATGGGAATTCAAGTGGTGATCTGTGTTTACAGGAATGTGTCATATCACTAGAGGATAAGTAGTGTTGAAGTGAAAGATATGTTTTATTTTTATTTTTCTTACTTTGGATGAACCAAGTGGAGAAGTAGCTATCTTTAGAGGAGATATAAGTAGTTTTGCACATGGGAGTTATATGGAATGGATCTAAGTTAAAAAATTACTCTTGTGGGGGAACCAATGGCTAGCTAACCTCTCTTAGTGGAGGTATAAGTGATAATGTGATATTTCCTTCCCATCTTCAAACTATAGTTGATTTTATTGTTTTTTTTACTTTCTTTTGGGATTTTCGCATATAATATTTTGTCCCAATAACTTATTGAATTGATGTGAAATTTTATTTACCTAGTTGTGTGTGTGAAATGGTTGTTGTATCTTTTCTGAGACTTGGTTGTTGGATTTTGATCCATGTATGAGTTAGGGAACTTATGGGACAATAGGGAGGTAATCATTCCCAAATTTTATAGTTGGGAAGTAAGTGTCATCTAATTCCTCTATTTTTTTGGTATTGAAGTGACTTATTGAAGTGTGGGAAGAATAAGGAAGTTTATAAGTGAAAATGTTCTTCCAATTTGTGGGAGAGAATATTGTTGTGTATCTACCTATTAAGAACTTGGAAATGTTGTTAACTTTAAATTAAAATGTTGATCATGGGTTTTGAGAAAGTTGTACTCTTCTTATCATTTGGAGTCATTATAACATATTGTGAAAAGTTGGGTTCTTATGGTTACTTGAGGTATTGTAATATATGTGGAAAATCATGTTCTTGGTTTTTTGCATTTGAGAGCTCTTTGTAAATAAGGTTGTGTCAAAAATTGTGTTGGATGTTGTAAAATAAATGAAATGTCTCTCTCTCTCTCTCTCTCTCTCTCTCTCTCTCTCTCTCTCTCTCTCTCTCTCTCTCTCTCTCTCTCTCTCTCTTTTCTCCTATATTCATGGCAATAACGTGCTTGAAATACATAAAAGGGTTATGTATTATATGTGCACTCACCCTTAATATATTTAATGCAATACAATATTTTTTATATGTTGTTTAAACTTTTGGTTCTTCATTCAGATGTTTAGCACTTATAAAACTTTCTCTTCATGATACTATAAGTTCTTGAATCAACATGAATTTTTTTTTTAGAAATAAAATATGTGAAATTGTAGCTAAGGAATGTTTGAGTATTGTCTCCTTCTTAATATTGACCATTTGGAGAATTTTTGGCGAGTTTGTTTAACTTGTAAGAATCATTTGATCTTGCAAAAATATTGTGTGAATGGCATGAGCATTGGAAAAGGAAAATGAATTGGTTGTAGCACTTCTTTTGAATTGTAACTAGGTATTGAAGCGTATTATTATAATTTGTGTTAA